>LOEQ01004361.1:271272-283622 GCA_001685075.1 Bramus lutescens | reverse complement strand
ACCACATGGTGGCTCACAACCATCTGTAGTGAGATCTGGTGCCCTCTTCTGGTGTGCAGGCATACATGTAGACAGAATGTTGTATACATAATAAATAAATAAATAAATAAATCTTAATGAAAAAGAATTAGATGCAATATATACTGCACTGCAGTGCCCAGGACAAGGCAAACCACAGTAAATTCAAAGTATCAGCAATTACAATTAGAAAACACAATTAGGAAGCCAGGCTCAATAATGCTTAAGAAATTATATGAGTTAGAAAAAGAAACATCCAGTTAATTATTCCTTTTCTCTGTTATTCTCCAGTGTCAACAGTCTAATTTGCCACTTTGCTGCATTTGAACATGTTTTTCCTTAAGTCAACTAACTTTTACACAATAAGTAAATGCATGCAAGTCCAAATTCTGAAAATGCACTCCCAAGATTGGTTTCCTTGCAACCACATAATTACAACTGTCAATTCTTATTTCTCCAGTGTTAAGTGCAAGCTCACTGGTAATGACCCCTACCGGTGAGTAATTAACTCCCTCTGATCTTGGTGTCAGAATTTTTGGCTGGTGTGTACTAATGCGAAATTCCCTACTACAAAAGATGCAGCAAAGTCAAAACACAAACAGACTCTTCAGAGAACAAAATCCCAGCAGGATAAAGTTTTAAAATAATTTACCTGCTGGCAGATCCAATAAACCTGCTGATTATTGGCCACTCTCCCTAAAGCCTGCTGTGGCTTACCTACTCAGCTGAACAGGCTGCTGTTCAAAGTGATTGCTAATAGTTCATGGCAAGGATATAGAAGTTGTAGCTTATTATTGCTATCAGGAAAATGATGAGAGCAGTTACTATTTTCCTGGAAATAAAAAGAAAGATCAGAATGCATTGTCAAGTGTATTTTTACTGTATAATTCTTTTCGGGAGGAAGCCTAAAGCCCATAGAGCCACACTTATCTGCTGCTGTTGTGCAATAAGGATTTTGTTTCCTCTTCCACTGATATGTTTAAAACATTTTTAAACAAAACTAAATTCTTAAAATTTTGGGAAACATGACTTTAAACTTGGATGTAACAGACCACATTATTGAAAAACAGGAAAACTATTAACAGCTATAGGAGTTAAATAATTATATTACATAATCATTATTGAACATTTAAAATTGTAGACACATGGGAATAGATTGATATTACTTTTATTTCATGATATGTTATTTTTTAAATTAAATTAAATTTATTTTTTAAAAGAAAACAAACTTTCATTTTTAATTTTACATACCAATGCCAGTTCCCACTCCCTCCCCTCCTCCCATCCCCTACACCTACACCCAGACCCTGTCCTCCCATCCACTACTCAGAGAGGGTCAGGCATGTTGCTTTGGAGANTGAGCAAGGCATCCGTCCAAAGAGGAAAGTTTCCCAAAAAGCCAGTACAAACAGTAGGGATAAATCCTGGTGCCACTACCAGTGACCCCTCAGTCTTCCCAAGCCATACAACTGTCACCGACATTCAGAGGGATTAGTTTGGACCTATGCTGGTTCCTTCCCAATTGGCTGGAGTTGGTGAGCTCCTATTATCTCAGGAAAATGGTTTCAGTGGGTATACCCATTGTGGTCTTGATCTCTTTGCTCATATTCTCACTTCTTCCATTCTTCACCTGGACTTTGGGAGCTCAACCCAGTGCTCCACTGTGGGTCTCTGCCTCTGTTTCCATCAGTTGCTGGATGTAGGTTCTATGGTGATTTTTGATATATTCATCAATCTGATTACAAGAAAAGGCCAGTTCAGGCATCCCCTCCTCTACTGCTTAGGGTCTTAGCTGGGGTCAACCTTGTAGATTCCTGGGAATTTCTCTAGTGTCAGGTTTCTTACTAGCTCCATAATGGCTCAATCAAAATTTCTCTTTCCTTGCTCTCATCTATGTCCTTCCTCCTTCTCGACTATCCTATTACCTCAAGTTCTCCTATCCCCTTATTCTCTCCCCCCTTCCCCTTCCACCCTCCCTTTCCCCCCAACTCCATTCTCCTGATTTTTGTCAGGCAATCTTGACTGTTTTCTCTTTGAAGGTGGATCTATGTATGTTTTTCTTAGTGTTTACCTTGTTAACTTAGCTTCTCTAGGATCATGAACTGTAGGCTCGATATCCTTTGCTTTACAGCTATTATCCACTTATGAGTGATTACATACCATGTTCATCTTCTGGGTCTGAGTAACCTTACTCAATGTTTTTTTTTATTATTATTTCCATTCATTTGCATGTAAATTTTTAAGATGGCATTGCTTTTTACCACTGAATAGTACTCTAATGTGTAAATGTGCCACATTTTCTTTATTCATTCTTTGGTTGAGGAGCATCTAGGTTGTTTCCATGTTCTGGATAAAATAAATAATGTTGCTATGAACAGAGTTGAGCAAATGTCCTTGTAGTATGATTATCTTTTGGGTATATGCCCAAGAGTGGTATTGCTGCATCCTGTAGTAGGTTGATTCTCAGTTTTCTGAGAAACTGCCAAACAGATTTCAAGAGTAGTTATACACGTTTGCCTTCTCACCAGCAATGGAGGAGTGTTTCCCTTATTCCACACCCCCATGCACAAAAATCAAGTACACATGGATTAAAGACCTCAATATAAATCCAACTTCCCTGATCTTGATAGAAGAGAAAGTGGGAAATAGCCTTCAATGAATGATGGGCACAGGAGACCACTTCCTAAATATAACACTAGTAGCACAGACACTGAGAGCAACAATAAATAAATCGGACTTCCTGAACTGGAGAAGCATCTGTAAAGCAAAGAACACAGTCAATAAGACAAAAAGGCAGCATACTGAATGGGAAAACATCTTCACAAACACCACATCAGACAGAGGACTGTTTTCCAAAATATATAAAGAACTCAAGAAGTTAGATATCAAAATTCCAAATAACCCGATTAAAAAGTGGGTACAGAACTAAACAAAGAATTCTTAACAAATTAATCTGAAATGTCCAAAAGACATTTAAGGAAATGTTCAACATCCTTAGCCATCAGAGAAATTCAAATAAAATGACTCTGAGATTCAATCTTACACAAGTCAGAATGGCTAAGCTAAAAAAAAACAATGATAGCTTATGTTAGAGAGGATATGATGTGTTATTAACATGGTATATCCTCCTGTAAAGTAGCCCATAGAAGAACCCCACTTGTGGAATACTACACAGCAGAAAAAAAAATTAATGGCATATTGCAATTTTCAGGCAAATGGATGGGTTTAGAAAACATCATATTAAGTGAGGTAACCCAGACTCAGACAGACAATTATCATATGTTCTCACTCATAAATTGTTTTTAGACATAAAGCAAAGAAAACCAGCTTACAATTCACAATCCCAGAGAACCTAGACAACAATGAGGACCCTGAGTGAGACATTCATGCATCTAATCTATTTGGGAAGTAGAAAAAGGCAAGATCTCCTGAGTAAATTGGGAGCATGAGGACCATTGTGGAGGGTTGAAGAGGAGGGGAGAGGAGGGAAGGGGGGCATATGAAAATGTAGAGCTCAATAAAATCAACAAAAAAGAAAGAAAAAAACAATATGATGAAAAGTCTTGCTGTCAATTTGTAGTTAAATTTCTTGCTTCATGATTATCTTCTTGCATTTTCTCTGTGTTCAAAATCAGTGACTTATTAGGATTTGAAAAGATGTGATCAATATTTCAATGAAAATTTTAATAATGATGTGCAATACTTGACATGGAGCCATTTTTAAGTTAAATGTTAGGTAAAAAAGCTTTCTAAATCATAAAGCAGTTTGAAAGATCTCAGCCTTGCACTTGGATTTTGTAGTTGCTCCTCTTGTCTGGACCAGATGGTCAAACTTGGGCTAGCTTTGATATGTGGGGATGGATTTTCCCAATATCCCTTCGCAATATATGTGGTATCACCCACATTTTTTCCTGATTTTCCAGAGAAACCGTTAAAGAGTTTCTTTGAGAACAAAGACTGAACTTCAATTGTGATATGGATCCAAGAGTTTCATTTAAATGCTTAGCTCCTTCTATACCACCCATACTTACAGCTACTGTACAGGGTGATGTTGTCAGAGTAGCCTCAGTATGAGCTCATGAAGCATGTATGTTAGACCAAAGATAGCCGAGGATCAGAAGTAAGTAAATCCATTAGAGCTTTGAATCCAAAGGATTTTAGAGGAAAAATTAAAATCCAAAGAGTCAAAGATCTAGTGTATGCTTCTCTGTGAGATTCTATTCTGTGAAAGGGGAAGATTAAAAACAAACAACAAAAAACTTTAACATTCTGATTGAATAAATTCTATGAAATAACAGAAGGCTTTTTGCACATTTGTTCTTACTTTTAGCTTTCAGTTGTCACTACATGAATATCACTGTAATTAAGAGTGATTTTGTTGAAGACTGACTTACAGTCATTCGGCTGTGTTTGTCCTAGGAGATGCTGATTACCATTGTTCTATGTGAACCCAGACCAGGTACCAAATGCCATCTGCTATTTATCCAAGGAAACTTTATAACATTGAGTTTTGCTTCTGCTTACATTTCTTCTAAGTAGGACTTATCTTGAGATTTCATTTTCAGCACCTGACTTTTAATTATTCACAGCCATTGTGCACAGTTTAGGATTGTATAAGTTGTTGGAACTGGGCAACACTAGCCTTCCTCTTTTGCAAGACACAATGCAGAGACTTGCAGAACTGAGATTCCTGATTGTCAACAGACTCGGGATGGAGCAGCTTTATGTTCTAATACTGTCTTTATTTAGAAATCACAGTGGAGCTTCTGTATAGAATGTCTTTTCCCTATCATTTGATTTCCATAATTATTAATACATGTTCTTTTTAATCTCTTCCAAAACTATAGATAACTTATTATACAAACTAAATGATGTTTAAGGAAAGTCCCTTTCATCATTCTGAATTCTACCATTCAAGATTCTTTCAAGCAACTTAGTCATAAACAATGCCACACATATACATATATATGTACATATTGTATATTTGTATGTAATTATAATTTTACTTTTATTCTTTTATTTAAAATAACTATAAGAAATCCTATCATTTATAGAAATGATCTGAAGTGATACTTACAAACAAAAACTTTAATGTTGAAAAAATACAAAATTGCTACAAATCATGTATTAATATGCTATTAAGATATGCTTTATTTTATTTTGTTTTTTTTCAAGTTTATTATACTTATTCTTCTGTCTTTCTGTAGTATGTAAATGTGTGTGTAAATGGTGTTCATATACAAAATCTGTCATGCAGATGTCATAGGATAATTCTGCAGAGCTTGTTCTCTCGTTCTAACATGTGGGGCCAATATATTGAAATCAGGTCACCACCAGGCTTGGCGATAAGGGCCTTTATTCACTGAGATATCTGGACAGGCATATATGACCTTAAACAATTCAGGAAATACTGATTTTCCTTCTTTGTGGGTCATCTGCCTTTCTCCTTTATGGTGAGTTCCATGCATTCCTTTGTCCTACTTCAACATATTTACTCTGCATTCCTAAGAGGAGACTGGCTTTCTTTCCATTACAACAAGCACCCTTGGAATAGGCTTGTCTTCATCACACCCACTGAGGTCTGAGTCTAAGCTTTATCATTAACCCCTGACCGTGAGCTGTCTGTTTGTCTAATGACCATTGTGCCCCTATGGTGTCTATTTGCCCCACTAGGACTGTCTTAGAAATTATTCTAATTGCATATCCTCGAGGCCTCTCATTTATTTTGTAAAAGTTTTCCTAAGTTGTGTATCTTTAGTTTTGTTGTATTTATTAAACATAGTCTTCTTTATGTCAACTAGGAAAGAGAAATTTGTGAATGTTCTATTTTTTGCTATCAATGCATGATATGAAAATCCTCATTACCTGTGAAGATGAGACTATCAGACTCTTTTGGGCAGTGGGAGATTGATAAGAAATAATGATACGTTGAAAGATTATTTTTTTTGTTTTTAGTAGGCTAAAGACAGTTAGGTAAGATAATTTTATATGGCTGAGTTACTCTGTCATAGATCCGGGAGAGAAAATTATTGGAAATACATGATGGGATTTTTAGGCTAGCACTCTTCCCTCACAATCTGCAACCAAAGTTGAAGCATGATACAAGCTCTCATGAACATCAGCCATTAATTTTTTTGACTTTATTTTTATTTTCAGTCTGGATGTCTGCATTAAGAGAGATCTATTTTATCTTAGACTTTAGTAATTAATTGACACTATTAATATTGCTTACTGTCTTGGTGTTATGGATTCATCTACTTCACAATAATTTATCTAGTTTAGTATAACATGTACGTCTATGTTATCATAGAAACTATATTGCATTGTGCTTTTAATATTAATCATTTATATTGAGTTTTCATTATAAAACATACTACATTTTCATAAACATTATTATCTAAACAAGCAAATACTGATAAAAGTAACCCAATAAATTGGCATCACAATTTGGTTTCTGCATTTATCCATGTTGAAAATTTTTGGCTTATATTTCTAATTATAATTGTTTTATTGTAAAATACACCTATTAAACTATATTGATAACCTTAAATTCAAAAGTACTGCCATTTACAAACAATGTTAATAATGCTATTTTTCTTGAATAGGTAACTACTTTAATACTATAAAATTTCAGAGATAAACTGCATACATATTTTCTTTTTAAATAAAATAAAGCATAAGATAAAACAACAATAACCAAACACATCAGAACAGAGCAAATAAAATAAATAGAAGGTCTAGAGTAGTGAATATTAAAATAATCCAAACAATCATAAATATGCAATGCTCTGTGGAATTCTCCTTATCTGTATTAGGATCCACACATATCTAGACTGACATTATTAATAAGATGAGAAACATCGACATCGTGAACCAATGAGAAAAATGGCGAGGATGCTCATTTCTATGATGACATTCGAAGAAGAAATTCCAGAAACACAAAAAAGGAAAATAGTGTTTCTTCTTTCCAAGTAATATTGATATTTGATTCCTCTCAAATCATGCTCTTTTAGAATATTGTGGCAATGAGAGGAAATGACATTTGCACTCTCATAACAATATATGACTATAAATAAAACTGTTATTTAACAGAAACCAAGATAATGTAGTAAGGACAGTTTTCATTCATTTTCCATTTGTTTTATTTCTGAGTGTACATTTGTTTATGGTGTGTGTGTGTGTGTGTGTGTGTGTGTGTCTGAGAGAAGGAGAAAAAGACAGGGACAGACAGAAGTTGTGCATAGAGATCAGAGAACAAATATCAAGAGTAGGTCCTCCTCTTCCACCTTCATGGGGCTTTCCACTGATGCAACTTGTATTGTCATTTTTTTTTCTTTTCACGGCAAAAGATTTTCCCTTTGAGCCATCTTCCTGGTCTTAGAAAATATTTTTGTCACAAACTAGGTAGTCTATAGCTTTACTTTCTGTAATTGGCAGACAGCATTTATGGTTGAAACACAAATCTATATTAGGAAAATTGTGCATTCAGGAAGAGAGGACAGGAAAAACATCTATTGATAATTAGTGTATTCCCATGATTTATTGTCAGTTTCTTATATTTTGCTTATTGTATAGATGTATGTAAATAGACAACACAAATGCACATACTGATCTGTGTATATATTGGCAAATGCATAGCTCCTTCTAGTCATATGGTCCCTCTCTTTGGGCACATCCCAAGTAACCAAAAAATAAAATAATTATAAAAGTCAGAAGAGTAATTATAACATTTTTGTAGTTGGTTCATGTTTTGTTATTTTTAAACAATTTCATAAAATATTAATAAATGGTTGCCAAGATATATACCCTCCAAACTCACATTACCTAACTAACTTCTGATTTGTATTTACTAGACATTTTTCCTTAAGCGATGTAATCTTAATGGACTTGGCTTTTCCCATTTTTAAACTGAGATAAAAATAGCATTTCCCCTATGAAATTCTTTGGAGGAAATTAACCAATATAAACCGATTTGTAGTAACATTTCAGTTGTATTTTGATAAATAAAGACTACCTGAAGATTTGAAAGTAAAAGAGTCCCAATGTTCAACCCTACAGACCAAATTATGGCAACATACACCTTTAATCCCAGTAGCCACGTCAATTACAATAGATACCAGGTGATGCATGCCTTTAATCCCAGCACTAGAGAAGATTACAAAATGGGAAGGAACAGCTCTCAACAAACAATCTCATTCTGAGATTCCAGGAGACAGGATCGCCATTTCAGACTGAGGTCGAGGTAATAGCCAGTGGTTAGCTGTTTTGCTTTTCTGATCGTCAGGTTGAACCCCAGTTTCTGACCCTGAGTTTTTAATAATCCTGCTTCAACAGTTAGTGTTGTTCTTGACGCAAGACAAGCACTCTATGAGCAGTAACTGCTATTGACCCTACAAAGAAGTTATTTTTAAAGTACAAGAATAAAAACATTTTAATTTGCATTTTGAGCTTGTTGTTTTAATGCAGGTATGTATGTTCTTTATTAAGGAAGACATGTTTATATAATTTAAGTTTAATAATTTCAAATTTTGAGTAACCCCCTAGAATAGCTTTCTTTTGATATCAAATTTAGAATGATAGGTTAATTGGATGGTCTTTGTTGTTAAATTTGATGGTTTGACAGTGTTTTTTACTCTTTATTATTTAAATTTATTTTTTTAAAATTTCACTCACATATGTGATACAGATTACACTCAGTACTTACCCTCTTTTTCTCTCTCCCATTCCTGTCACGTTACCTTCCTTCCTGTAAGTCCCTTCTCATGTTACTCTGGTTTGGTTTGTGACACATTGTGTTTACGTAAGGTAGCTGTGTAACTTCCAGGTTTGGAACTATTCAACGCATTCTGGTTAGCTCACAGCTTAATTCTTCACTGAACACAGTGATTCCTCTTAAACCTGTTGCATACATAAATGTCACTTATGTTCAGGTGTAAGCAACAGGCAGTTGTAAGTAAACTATAGTCACCCCTGTTTGCTGCTATGAGCTTCTTCTCTAGTTAAGTCTGAGAGGAATTACAGTCTCTAGACACAAACATTTATCTTCATAACCCTAATATCTCCACCCCAATACTATGACCTCCACAGCTTATTTTTGAAAATGGAATTACAGTCCCTGTCATGAATAAGTTGATGTTGTAATACATAGGCTTCACATCTGGGTAAGACCTCTGCTGCCTTTGACCCTCAGGAGCCAGAAACTGGGGTTCAACATGAAGGTCAGAAAAGCCAAACAGCCAGCCCCTGGCTCTTACCTCTACCTCATCCTGAAATGGCAATCCTGCCTCCAGGAATCTCAGAATGAGACTGTGTGTGAGATTTGTCTCTTCTCATTTTATAATCCTCTCTAGGGCTGGGATTAAAAGCATGCACCACTACTGCCTGGTTTCTACAGAAAACTTGTATGACTACTGGGATTAAAAGTGTGTATGCCCCCACTGCTTGGTCTGACAGGCTGATTAGTGTGGCTGTTTTACTTTCTGATCTTTAGGACAGCTTTATTTATCAAAATACAAATCAAATATCACTACACTTACTACATCATAAGGTGTCATAACACCTTTTTATACACTATTTTTAACTCTTCTCCCTCAGTTCTTTATCCCTCCATCCCCTTACCTCAACCATGCTTAAGTCTTTCTATCCATAGTATTTCTGCTCTCTACTTTCACATCACCAATAATAACACCCTTCGCTTTCTTGGGGCCTTCACCTAACAATAGTCACATTCTACACTCCCAGCTTCTGCAGATATTGCCATTTAAACACAGAAACCTAAATATTTGAGAAGGAGATTATGCAGTATTTTGTATCTGGACTTGGTTTACTTTATTTTGCATATTCAAATTCCTTCTATTTTTTCCTGCAAATTTTATTTCTCTATTTTGGATTTTTCTCTCCATATTGATTGCAAAAGTTTTGTCTTATATTCTTGGGAGTAATGAAACAGCAATTTTTGACTGAAATTTTTCTGAATTTCTGTATGGTTTTTGTGAAAAATATTCATTCTCACATTACTAGTTCCTTTAATTTATGAGGATGGGAGGAGGTTTTTCATCTTCTAAAATTTTGGCTTAAAAAAAGCTAATTATCTTTGCTCTAGGTCATGTCTACTGTTTCTAGTTCTATTTTTCTTCTCTTTCCAAATTAGAATAAACACAACTTATTCTTTTAAACTAATGTAGAAAATGGAATATTAAATTACCATTTTGGTATAAGTTATCTCATTATTAATTACTATTGATATTTTGTCTTTTTGTCTATCATTTATTTATGTATATACATCAGTAATTCTTCAGAGAAACTACAGAAAAACATGCTATTCAATTTAAAAACATGTTAATTCAATTGTGAATTTGATGGAGGAAGTGTTCACATATGCTGTCTCTTTCCAAGTATTTGGAGAAATATTCAATGTGACAACGTATTCAGTGGTGGGCCAAGGAAGTTTAGCATGCTCAAGTACTTGATAAAACTACAATCTACTAGAATGAATAGAAGAAAAGGCAATCTAGGAGAGGTGAAAATGTGATGTTGCTTCCTCAAACCTTATGAACAATAACATAAGTGGACAGGAGCTGGTGTTTAGTGACAGCTTCTATTGGATAAAAACATTGGTATTGAATCATAGTTCTATGAAATTATACATTATGAAACAATGGTACAGATTCATTCTCATGTATAGAAAATATTCACCCAGTTGTAGTTCTGTCCTAAATTATCCCAGTATAAAATTTGGCCTTTGTTTCCAGTTAACTAACTATTTTCATCTCTCTTTACCATAATATATTATGGAAGAGAAAGTAATCTTTAGCTAACACTCCTTATTTTCTATTAACTATGTCAGATTTCTTCAGATAACTTACAATGTCCATATGGATGTACAAAGTCTGAATTATCAACATATATTAAATGGTAATAGAAGAAGGGAAGAAAAATTTGAATTGGTAAATAAAAATACAAAAGCTATAAGCTAAATGAAAAATAGATTTTTCATTCTGATAAGGATCATGGGATTATAGTTGCATCTGTAACTATCGTTCTATACATTATTATGCAGTGAATGTTTTCATCACCCAAATTCAAATGTTGAAACCTTCATTCTCAATATGATGTTCTTAGGAAGCAGAACACTTGAATAATAGACAAAACATGATGCCAGGGCCATCATCAATGGCTTAAGGTCCTTGTAAGAGATGCCAAGGGTTTTACTAGACACTTATCAGTTGATTTAATGAGCACATGGTGGTCTGTTTCTGAGAAAATGATATCAACTTGATCCAGCTGCCACTCAGACATCATGCTTTCTGCATCCAAAGCTGAGAGGAAAACATATCTAGAAGCCACATAATATAATGATTTTTTTCATATCAGATGACTCCACTGATTAATGCAATAATTATTCCATGGTGTCTTCAATATCACAGTTCCTGCTTTAGTGAGAAATGCATAAATGTTCCATCTGGAAGAAATATGTTTTCAGTGTGATTATTGAACTACAGAGAGGGATTCAATAAAATTCACTAAAGATGCACATTCTTCTTATTAAATTTTTTCCATAGACTTAGGGAAGAGATTGTGTTTTGGAATTCTTTTTGGTCATTATGACTTTATTTAATTACAACTTCATTCTTAGAAGCATCATGGTACATCCTTATCAGTTCTTGTCTAGGTAAAGTAGTGAAGTAGATATATCCTTTTTAAGTACCAACACTTCCTAATGGCTCTGGCTTTGAAGCTTCCTTCTGGGGCCTGCTGGGATGTGAATCTGGCAATCTGACACAGGCCTACATTTTTTAAAAAGAAACTTAACAGCGAAAGAACTTATATAGGATCTTTGTTACATTCACAGACACTGCCTCTGATGAGGGAGACACATGTCTGTAAATAGAAAACTAGGCTGTTTCTACTTACACAGTGAGTTTCTTAGTTCTATGAAATACCAGTATGCCCATATTTCAGTATTCAAGATCTTTTGAGTTCCCAACCAAAGCACTGATTTTATCTGAAGTGGTGCTGGGAAGTGGAGGATTAAATTTGCATTTATATTAAGGCAGCTGCACCAGTAGACTTTTAGTTTGAGTTTTACAAATCACAGTATCTCAGTTCCACAACTGAAGAAGACATGTTTCTCTGGGACAATAAGCTGTCTCGACTCTCGTTTAACCTAATGTTAAGGATGCAATGTCCTAAGTATGTATTTTTTCTCTCCTCAACTTCTTGAGAGTATTTAAAAGCAGTCAATTAATTCCATTATGATAGGCACTGTCTATCTATCTATCATCTATCTATCTTTTTATCTATCTATCTATCTATCTATCTATCTATCTATC
>LOEQ01004361.1:258775-271128 GCA_001685075.1 Bramus lutescens | reverse complement strand
ATCTATCTATCTATCTATCTATCTATCTATCTATCTATCTATCTATCTACCAATGATGTAACTATCATCTATCATCCATCTAGCTACCATCTATCTATTGTCTATTTATCTAGCTATCAGTCTATCTATCTATAGGCTTATAGAGAGATACAGGTGTCTGTTTTGGTGTCTCTGTCCCTCACACATGCACACACACATATAAAGAGAGAAAACTCATATAAATGCACACACACACAAACATACACACCTTGGATAAATATCCCAAGCTAAACTCTCATCATTGTATTTCCCCAGCTGATTGACTTTAATCTTATGACTATTCTCCTGCCTCAGCCCCATAAGTGCTGAGAATAAAGGCCCTCACCACCATGCACATCTAGGTATTCACTTTTAATCTGTGTGATGTGCAGTCAAACAATGGCGGTCTTCAATGAATACTTGGCGAGACTGACTACAGAAGACTATCCAAACAATTGTCTATAGGAACTAACAGTCTCTCCTTCCCCAATGCAAAGACACTCATTATGGCTTTAGTAAAAGTCAGATCAATCAATTTTAGATATATGGCTATCAATGCAATAAAATGCCATAGCAGTTACTTTATAGAAAGTAGTATAAATGCCTTTCATTAAAGCTTTTCTATAAGCTCATGAATTCTGACAAGTTTCTTAGCATATCACTTCTTTTATCAACATTAAGGAATTTAAAATAACCTTAATTACAGATTCTGTAGTGAATATAAAGTTTTTAATCATTCTTTTCGAAGGCCAAGGCCATATATATCTTGTAATTCTCACCAGTTCTTTGGAAAATAATTTTAATAATAATCAGGTAAATTTTATTCTTCCTTTTTTAACTTTGTGATTCTTATTTTGATTTTTAGTGATTTTCTTCTCTGTTTTATAAATATTTTATAATCTCATAAAATATAACTATGATCTATCAGGTACCCATTTTGAAAGTTACAGTTTAGGATTCTCTCATATTTGTGTGTGTATGTATGTGTATGTGTGTGTGTGTGTAAAACTTTCAGAAAATGTGGCTGAAATCTACTCTTGTTTTACTTCATTTCATTGGATAGTTAAAAGAAATTTAAAGACCCATCATGAGTTATTTTATTTTTGCTTATATTTAAAATGCAGGCATACACATTTGAAAAGATATCCTAGCAATCTCAGCATTAACTCATCCACAACTTCAGAAATAAAAGTACTAATTTGGAATATTCATTAGACATAATTTCCTTTTCACTTTCAAACATATAATCAGAAAGAATAGCATTGCATGGATAATTTCCCTTCTAGTTGATTGTGCTCAAATGTATAAACATAACCTTCTGCTATTATACTTTAACTTGCTTTTTTAAAAATTTGTCTTATAGGTTGACAAGATATTGTAAAGGAATTTTCGTTCATGCTATTTTACTTTGTAACAAAATAGCAAATGAAGGAGAAAAAGGAGCGTAATTAATATTTCTCACAAACTATTATTTTCTATAACTATTTTGAGTCCCCATGAAAGTATCAGATCAAACATTAATTACTCAGTTAATAGTCTCCTTGAATGTCTGCCCTCTCTTTTTTTGCTCTGTGTGACATTCTTCCCTCTTCTTTCTTGTCCTTTACTTTTGTCAGTATTTTCTTTAGAGAATTATTGTTGGATTATAAGAATACAAGAAACCTTTATGAACTCTCCATCAATATGTATTTTCCAGAAAAGTGAGTGCTTACTTTAAAGTAGAGGATTGAATTCTTTTATGAAGCTTAACACAATTATTTTTTTCAGTAATAAATAGTCCACTGAATGCATCAGAGCTAGTATTAGATGATGAAGGACCTACAATTCTCAAGGAAAATCACCAATTATTTCAGTTGTAATATGCCTGTGCTGATAAAATGTTATATAGTCTGTGTCAAATAACATCAGTGATTATCATATATGTAAGAATTAAATTAAATGGTGTTGCCTGTCTTTAGTGGGATTTTGAAGATCAGAATTGTAATTTAATAATGTAATTAAGAGTATTTTGTGATCCTCACTTTTGATACAAGATATCAGAAGAACTCTGTTAAATAAGTTTGGAGAGAAAATTTGTTTGGTTTGGTTGTTTAGAATGTATTCAAAGACAGAATTTAAAAACTGTACCACCTCAAAGAAAACAAAAGCAAATGAACAAACAGAAACTTCTTAACGATTTTCTGCCATGTTATCACTTTCTGAACAAATGAAGCAACCTATAGAGTTGGAAAGTTTCTGCCAGATGCCCACAGTCTTTTCTTATTGAGTTTCTGTAATAAAGGATTCTACACCTATTTAGATTAATTATGATTAAATTTAAAAAGCTGAGTTGGTTGCATTGCTTCTTCATTTAATTAAGATGGAGACAAATTAATTGTTTTTATGGGCTTGCTTTTTGAAAGCCTTCGAGTTTTTGATTATTCGTTAACTTTGGGAGGATTAGCATTTAGAATTTTGAACTGGAAGGAGAACATTTAACTGCTTCATGGTATCAGGGATTGTCTTTTTTTTCCAATTTATCTACATCTATCAATTTTTATTTCAGAAACAATAGAACAGGCCCAATTCAGAAGTATATTATTCTTTGCTGTAGTTTGAGATAGGATCTCATATAGTTAAAACTGACCTCAAACTACTAGATAGCTTCAGGTGGCTTTAAACTCTTGATTCTCCACCTTCCAAGGGCTGGGATTACAGCCATGTGTCACCATCCCTGATGATATTTTATTCCTCATGAGACAAACATCCAGTGGCACACAGGGGAGCTTAGAAGATCCTTCTCAGTGTGCAGAGAACATTCTAACTCTAAGAATAAGAAAAAGACATCCACTATGCCATTAAGGCTATGATGATCCTCAACAGGAGCCAAATTTAAAAAAAAAAGCCTACAAAAAAATACAAAAACAAAAAAGAAACTTTACCTTTCAAATTCCTTTATGGCCTGTAAGACATCATATGTATTTCAGAGACAAGCCTGATTTTAGTGTAAAAACATCGGCAGTTCCATCCCACCACCACTACCACCAATGCACACATTACACCAATGCATGATATCCCACATGAGATCAACCTACCTGTTTGATAGATTTTTCTGTCTTTATTTGTACGACTGTGGTGAAATACAGATTGACAACTAAACCACAATGAGGAAATACGTAGAAACATAAGGGGAGCACTCTGAAGGAAGGTGCTCAGCAATACATCAGGGGTGGTGAGGAGAGAAAGAGTATAATAGTTACTGATGTGTTGTCAATCACAGAAGCGTACAGAGAAAGGTCACTGACAAGAGCATGGTGAAAGCCACACTCGGAAGGATATATTCTGTAATACACTGCTATGGTGAATCTTAAAATCAGGAATGCCATTTTATTTTCTATTTGCAATTGTATTGTAACTCCTTGAGAACACTACTCATCTTCCAGATACTCGGGATTCATACCATTCCTTCTGAGAATAATGCAGCAGTAATCTGTAGGAAAAGGGAGAGGCGTCTCGGTCTTCGCTCCCTCATTTTTTTCAGATTTACCATCTCCTTCACCAACTGTAGCTCCTTCAAGGTCACAGGGTTTTGCATTGCCAGGTAGAACTATCCCACCAAAGTCCCAAATTCAGTGACTTGGTAAATGCCTGCCTTTCTGGAGGTGCGAGGACAACTCGGTTCCTCACAGAGGCATCTGCTCTTGTTGACAATCTTTCTGGTTCTCTCATAGCATCTGAAACATGATCTGCTCAAAATATACTCCCCCAGTGAGTCAAAGGTTACAATTTACTATACCAAAGAGTTTCACTCTTACTAAACTCCAGTCATGGAACGTCTAAATTGGAGGTCCCCATTAAACCTTCCCTCGGGGCACACAGAATCGTGTTGGAGAGGAGGCAGAAAGATTGTGTCAGAGGGAGTGGAGGACACCAGGAGAACCAGGCACTCTGAATCAATTGGACAGGGCTCATATGAACCGACAAAGACTGAACAACAAGCAAAAGGCCTACAGGGGTGTTCATCAAGTCTTTGCATATATATTACAGCTTTTAGCTTGGAATTTTAACAGGAATCCTGAGTGTGTGAGTGGATGAGTCTCTGAGTCTTGTGTCTTCTCCTGGGGCTCTTTCCCTCCTTTAGGATTGTTTTGTACAACTTTGATATGGTGGCTTTTGTTTTACACTATTGTATTTTATTTTATAGTGATTGGTTGTTATCTCTTTGATGCCTATTCTTTACTATTGGAGACAGAAAGGGAGGGGAGGGAGGGAAGGAAGAACGAGAGGGAGTGGAAGGAGGGCAAGCTATAATTAGGATGCATTGTGTGTGAAAGACTCTATATTCAATAAAAAGAAAAAAAAACAAGCTTCTCATCTAGTGTCTAAATTNCCGAGAGTCATACCATCATTGGTGAAGTTGGCCAGACAGGTTTCGTCATAATCACAAAATATACCTTATTGTTTTCTGAAATCTGTACTCAGTATTCCTATCATAAGAGCTCTCTTGTTTTCAATTCTTAAATTCAGAATTATGTGATGGTGTTTTGAAAGATCGGTGCACTGTTTTTAGCCCCTGTTTTGGAAGTGCTTCCCTAAATTACTCACATGACTGCCTTCTCTTGTTGTGCTCTCAGGTGAAATTCTCCTCAGAAAGGTTTGTTTTGATCATTGTAGCTCAGTCAGCTTGCCAGATCCCCAACTCCCACTAGTAATTTATTCATTCACATGTTTATTGTTTCTTCCTAATTTTCAGCCCCAAGGCAAACTATAACCTTGACTAAAAGAGCATTTAAATATCTTGATAATCTGAGAAGAAAATGATCTGTGCACCTTGAAATTCATAAAGAATTCATTCAATGTCAAACTATATTATCTATACTGATATCCAAATCTAAATTATATAAATATTAAATTAAAATTAATGTTAAAGTCTAACAAAATTAAACAAAATACTATTTCCAAGACACACTTACAATCATTTAAACTCACAGATATGTATTTTTTCCCAAGTAACTGAAATAATTATCTGAACATTGTGAATGATTTTGAATCATCTTAATTTTCTTTCATTAAGCATGAAATGTTAAAAAATACTTCAAATGACATTTAAGGGTGCAGAAATAAAATTGCTATTTTCTCTATATATGAATAATATACATGTAAATATATATATATATCTGAATAACTATTTTAGAGAAAAACAAGTTCACCAATGTGAAATACCTTTCTTTCCTTCATAGAAAAATGTGTTTGATTTTTGTGAATTCTATATAACACTGTCTTTTCTCAGGATATTAAAGAAATATAAATGAAATAGCAACTTTTTAAAGTTTCATTCATTACACTAGCTTTTAAAGAAAGTGTTTTCATGTCATATTTGTTGGGGTATGTACTTTGTCTTTTACTTCTTTATACAGACCACTTGCATGTATGAAGATACCTAAATGCATTTCTGAAGAAACATAGGCTACCTGTGACTGAACACAAGCCAAGTGAAATGTTTCCCCGTCTTCTCACTCTGAAGAATCACTTGTCTTCATTAACAGCATCCTCAAATAAGCATATTGAAGTGATTAAAGTCTGTGTATGTAATCTTGGCAACAAACATCTTTTTTCTTAATAACATATTTTGTGTGCTTTCTCAATCTGTAGCTCCTTGTGTTTCTTTTCTCGATATCTTTAACCCTAGAATCAGACAAACCAGAACAAGCCAGATGAAAATAAATGAAATTTTTAGTGTAACATAAATCAGTTAACAGAAAAAGATAAAATTATAAGAAAGTTGAGGTGTTTGCTGCATCAGAAGCTGAAGCATTATGAAATAAAAATTTCTCACTGACAGTAGGTAGCTTGGCGAATAGTATTTATTTTGTTGTGGTTATTTTTCATTTCTTCTCATGCCACAGTTTTTATTGCCTTTCAAAGGGCACAGAATGGCTCAGGATATATATTATTGATTTTGAAGTGTACTAAGCCAGTGGCATTCTTAATGGGATGGTTAGTATTGATTGTCACCATCACATGATCCAGAATCACCTAGGATACCAGCCTCTAGGTACATCTGGAAGAATTATCTTGACCACTGGTCATGACTGTGAGAAAGTATTTAGGTTGCATTAACTCAAGTGAGCCAATCTACCCTAAAGGTGATTGATACTGGTCTGTGGCTTGGATATTATATTTATAAAAAGGAGTAAATTAGCTAAAGCATTACTATTCATTATCTCCTACTTAATCACATCACCTGCAGTGTGACCAACTGTCTTAAAAGTCCTGCATCTATGACTTCCCCACCATGATATATGAAACTCTCAGAAATTCGTGTCTAATGCAGGAGAGTGAGAGAAAGAGAGTGTGAGAGAGATAGAGACAGAGACAGAGAGACAGAGAGAAACATATACAGAAGTTCAGAGAGAGACATAGACACAGAAAGTACCAAAGAGTCAATGGAAACTTCCTTTCCCTTGGCCCTCATTGATTTCTTGGAACCCCAGGCACAGATTGATGATGCTCACATTTAATGCAAGCTACTCCTAGATTTTTACTTTCAAGTTAGTCCTCTCTCTAAACATCACAGAGAGGGCCTCATAAGTGTGGGCTTCCCTAATATCTTAAGTGCTTTTGAAGGCAATATCTTGGCAAAGTTTGACCATCATATGAAGTAAGAATGTAAGAGATCTTATTTTTAATCAAATTTATTTATTTGACATCCTGACCACAGTCTCTCCTCCCTTCTCTCCTCCCATTCCCTTCCCACACCTTCCTTCTGCCCACTTCCCATCCACTCCACCTTCATTTCTGTTCAGAAAAGGGCAGGCCTCCCAAGGGTATCAACAAAACATGACATATCAAGTTGCAATAGGTCAAAGCACTCCCTCTTATATTGAGACTGGGCAAGGTGATCCAGTGTGAGAAATAGGTTCCCAAAAGCCAACCAAAGCATTAGTGACAGGCCCTGGTGTAAGGAGGCCACTTGTTTGTTTCTGGCTGCTCAGACCCAAAATAATCACATAGAAACTATATTATTTAAATCACTGTTTGCCCTATGAGCTCTAACTTCTTATTGACTAGTGTTTGCATCATAATTTAGCCCATTTCCATTAAACTGTGTATCACCACGTGGTTGTGGCTTCCAGGCAAGGTTTGATTGATATCTTTCTCTGCCAGCAGCTCCATAGCTTCTCTCTACTCCACCCTCTTTTCTCCCAGCATCCAGCTTAGTTTTCCCTGCCTAGCTCTGTTCCCCTATAGCTCTGCTATAGGCCCAAAGCAAATCCTTTATTAACCAATGATATTCACTGCATACAGAAAGGAATCCCACATTAAGTCCCTATTCCCACTGTATGAAGTCTCATAATTATACCAAGTTTCATGACTACCACACATGCGCACCAGGCCCAGGTCAGTCCCATAGAGGTTCCCTGGTTGTTGATTCCAACTCTATGAGCTTCTATAGGCCAAGGTGGATGTAAAAGATCTTAATATTTTTAAAATTTCTTTTATGACCTGTCCAGGCAATCATTTTCTAATTTTCTTCTTAAATTCAAGATCTATAAAGCCTGATATTCACATACTCAAATTATTGTCTATAGTATTTCAAAGAAACATGTATGTGCATGATAATAATTTACAAGCGTTTATAAAATTAAAGCAAATCACATATCACATTGTGCAATGATGTTTATATAGTAAATGGCATAAAGAATAGTAATATACTCGTGGCAAAGCACCAAAAATGATCTAGACACGCAAAAATGCTTCATGCATATTTCACATGTATTTTGTGTAATGGAAATGCTTTAATTTTTGAAACAAAAAAAACTATCTGGAAAATGTTATTTAATTAAATAAAATTTAACCCACTATCCAAATTTGATACTTTATTTGAAAAATTATGGAAATTTGGACCTAAGCATCCTCATTTGTAAATGCATTTATTTATTTATTTTAATGTTTATGGATGTGTATATCTGAATGAATCTATGGGCACCACACACAACTGGAAACATGCAAGGACTGAAGAAACATCAAATCCCCTGGAACTTGAGTTACAGATACTTAGGATCCTCCATGCTGGTGCTGGGAACTGGACCAAGACCCTCTGTGAGAGCAATCTAGTGTCTTAAGTGTTGAGCCATCACTCCAGCCCCCCAAATCTATTAGGTCTTAAACATGTTGTTTTATGAATAAAAGCAATTTGTATCATATTATAATTATATAACTTTATGAAACATAGAATTTGCTCTGCATTTATGGAGTTCTGCAACAAATCAGAAAGATTCTTCTGTACGTATGCGTGTGTGAGTATTTTAAACTGTAACAAGGCATTTGTAGATCTGATCCGTTGCTTCTGGCATCTTATGTGATTTGGAGAGAAAATGACTCCGCGAAAGAACATGTCACAAAGACAAAAAAAGTTTGATCTCAAGGACTAAACCCTCACTCATTTCTTGAATGACTGAAGAATTCTAAGCAATGCATTTGTGGCTTGGAACAGGATGGTATAAAAACAGGGATCTGACTATCTGTTAAGTATGATATTCCTTTAAATATTGAAGATATTTTAATTTCTCTTATATTAGTATCTACATCCTTGAGGAGAGAATAAGCAAGTGTATGATAGAAATGCATAATTCTTTAATGAATCCTATGTCATAAATGTTTATGTGCAGGGTTGAGCAGGAACCTGACCCAAAGTGTAAGGCAAAAAAAGAGGGAAGTGATGTACCTATGGAAACAGAGGTGCTTAGCTTCCAGGCTGCCTTAAGTTATGCAGTGGACAGCTGTGGGCCCAAGGCTCAATAATTTAATAACAACAGGTAGACTCTATTGACTGTATATTGTTGTAAAATAAGGTATCTTATTGTGTAATTAAGCATTGTCTTTGTGATAGCAACGTTTAATTGAAGTTAGCAGTCTGCACGTTTTTGTGTGCTAACTTCCAGTCGTGGCTTTGTTTTTGTTCTCTGTGTCCCTCATGCAAGAAAATGTCAGCCTGATGACAAATGCTGCTGACTTCCGTTAGCTGTGGTGTGCCAAAGTCCAGAACTCCCTGATGGCTCTTAAGAGATGGGGACACACAGATGTCAAGAATGTGCTGTCCATAGAAGATTTGTTTGAGAAGTTCCAACAAGATGGAGCTCCTGCATATCCCTTTGGTCTCTCATTCCTAAGTGTGATGGATGTGGCTGTCTGGCAAAGCTAACTTGTGTTTTAAAGCCAGTAATATCCGTTCCCAAGGAAAAGCTAGAGGTTAAGTGTGTTTCTTATACCAGAAGGAAGCATGTTTCAACTGCTTAGGACTCATGGGGAAATTTATCAAGATGAAAATGTAAAAGATTATTAACTCAATTATACTCAATAATATCAAAGAGACATTTTCTTGTAAAGAATTTTTTGTTGCTTTTCGCAAAATGAAATAGCCCAAAATTAATAAAATTAAATTCTGGTAAGAGTAAAAATTCCACCCTTGACTCTTTCTGTAACTGAAATTCTGTTAATCACAGCTGTCAGCTACATTGGCTTTTAATGGTTCTTGGTTTTATGGAACAGCTGGGAACATCTTCCTAGTGAATTATCAATTTTACTCAAGGCTACAAAAAGAGTAATAATAGTAGTATTTTGTGTTTACAAAGAATAGATAGCGTATTAGAACTAGAGGAAATTGGTTTGACTATTTTTTAAGTGTTTTTGTTTCCATTTTATAGACCAAATCCAATTCCCCCTTCTTCCCTTTCTTCCACTCCCTCTGCCCCATCCCATCCCTCCATCCACTCCATGGAGAGGGTAGGTCCTCATTTGGGGAGTCAACAAAGTCTGACATACAAAGTTGAGGCAGAACCAAGGCCCTTCCCCCTGTATTAAAGATGAGCAAAATTTCCCACCATAGGGAATAAACTCCAGCAAGTCAGTTCATGCAGCCTGGATACGTCCTGGTTCCATGATCATGATTAGGATTACCACAGAGACAGCTAACCCTAACTACTGGGAACTCATGGACTCTGAGCTAATAGCTGGGAACCTGAACTAGGCCCACTGAATGTGGGCAACAGTTATGCGCTTTTACCAAATTTGGAATGTCTAATAGATTTTGGATTGATCCTCTAAGCACCTTTGATAGTGTTGCTGAAAGGGGTTCACGTGGAAACAGTATCAATTCCCCCTCACTGCTTACTCAAAATTTACATTATCAACTCCACAATACCAATGGGCACACACTAAGTTCTAATATTCTAGAAACCTTCTTGCTTATTAAATTTGAAAGTGATCTATGATATAAGATAGAAGAAATATGTGGGTTTTAGCTTGACAAAATAGAGGAGACATGCTCATGAAGCTGGAGAGATAAACAATGCTCAGGTCAGAAGTGAATTACTTAAGGGAATGCTGGTACAAAATTTAAAACCAGCCACAGGCATTATGGCCCTACAGGAAACATTGTTTCATATGCCCAAGTTTTGTTGTTAATGTATCTTCCAGGGACTCCATTATAAAGGTTAACTGGGGCTAGCTAGTCCATAGACATCACTCTCTTTCATTAGCAATGATTCTAAAATCTGTCTCAATTATATTTCATTGAGTTTTCATGTGATTCAACTATGTTTTTTATAAATGGTAGTTTTTATATATTTCAGTAGCTTAGCATTTATTAGGCAAAAATGGTTGCCTTTTTAAGTAACTTTAAAAAGATATGAGTAGCCACTCTGTGACATTTCTGTGGAAATATATATATACACTCACCTCAGATAGAGAACCAAAAATAGACAAAAGTAACAGTACCACCAAAGTCCAACTTAGTAAACCAATGAGTCCATTGGAGTTGCACACAGAAGGGTCCAGGGTGGCAAGGCAACCCAATAGGCAGAAGCATTCCAAGAGCAGACTAAAGAAGCTGAGATACACCTGTTCCCACCATTAGGAATCATTCTTTGTCCCTGTTATTAAGGGCATCTTGATATATCCTATAACCTGGGAGACTAGCTATGGTGGGTGCCATTTTGTAAATGCTTTTAGAATCAGTGAATTTTCTTGTCACACTGAATCTCCCTAAATAAATAAATCAAAGCTCCTTACTTAAATTGTCACCAGTTCTATGAATTATTACAGACATTTTAAGGCAAAAATGCATTTTATACTAATAGTCTTTCCTTGATGTTCTCTACTGAAAACATGATAAGTATGTGCTTAAAAGTTCTCTATTTCTTTTGAAATTGGAACTCGAAAAACATCACAGTAATATTAACTATTACTGCTTTACATAGAAAAATCTAAGCTACTAGGGAAACATATTTGAAAGAAAATTAATAGATCATTAAATGGATGAAGGCACAATTGTTCTAGGTGTATGGTGTGTGTGTCTGTGTGTGTGTGATATACATGCAACATATGTATATGAGTTATGTCATATTATCTTCCCAAATTCAATTGTATAATTATCTTTATTTTTCCTTTGCTAGCTACATTGTCCTATTTACATCTATTTTGTTGGTATGGGATTCTTCCATTAGTTTTTTTGCCCTGTTTCTTTCTTTTCTTCAGAAAATTGTCTCCTTTAGTACAGACTCTTATATTTTTAGGGGTTTTTTTTGGCTTGTTTGTTTGATTGTTTTTTGCTTTTGTTTTTGTTTTGAGACAGGGTTTTTCTGTGTAACACCCCTAGCTATCCTGGAACTAGCACTTGTAGACCAGGCTGGCCTCAAACTCATGGAGATCTGTCTGCCCCCCTCTACCTCCCATGTACTGGGATTAAAAGTGTGCCCCATCACCATCCATCCCAAGATTGTTAAATTCTTAAAAATGCAAAGTGATAATTGACTGTATAATACAGCATAAATATAGAAAAGAAAGAATGTCTTGAAATGATGCCTAAGAGGTAAATAGTAAGTCAGAAATTAATTTTGTGGGAGAACTCTGCTTGAATTGTTGGAAGATCATTTCATGTGGAATGTGGTTCTCTTGTTATCATTGTTGAAATCACAAATGTATACAGAAGCTGCAAGTTGCGTAAAAAAGGGAACATCATTTTGTGCATCATCTGCTCAAAACAGAAACAATTAGGCAGAGGTGAAAGAGGAGATAATGGAAGAGGAACACGTCATAGTGGAAGAGAGCTTATACAGTATAATTCTGTAGAAGATGGGTGGAAATCGCTATGTGACTGTACCTCGTTCAATGAAGACTGGCACTCTCTAATTTCTCTTTCTCTTGTTTTTCTTGGGCTGTTATGCTGCTCCTGTGTTCAACTAGGAACTGTGTTGTTTTTTCACACATTCTTTTTTTTATTAAAAATTTCCACCTCCTCCCCTCCTCCCATTTCCCTCCTATCCCCCCCAATTCCCCTCCCCCTCACTCTCCAA
>LOEQ01004361.1:245796-258644 GCA_001685075.1 Bramus lutescens | reverse complement strand
GGGTGGGCGCCCCCTTGCGGTCCTGACTTCCTTGCTCATGATCTCCTTCCTTCTTAAGGGAATCGTTTCTTGGCTGCTGGATGCTAAGTGCTTTCTGCTTGCCAATAGCAAACTTCCTGTATATGCTAATTTTCCTAGAAAAAATTTCTCTCTTTGTTTAAAGCACTATCAACTCTTAATCACATCACATTTAAAGAAAAAACAATTGTTTCTGTCTTTTTGATCAAATGCAAAATGGTGAAAAATTAAATCCCTATGTCAACCATAGTTTCTTTGATTTTGACACCTATCTAAAGATGATGTCAATATGCTGTTATATGTATTTCTTACATGCTGACATATTTCCATTCTGCTTTTTAGGAGAATTTTTACTTTCTTTTCAGTATGTACATTCTGAATTATGCTTCAGTTTTTCAATTTTCATTTTGAATTATGCTTGAACCTTTAAAAAATATTCTCTTAATGGACAGAGTTGTGTAGGAAGTGAAACTAGAAGTGGAAATATTGAATCACAGTGTATATTACTCAATAATGATAGTGTAAGAATGTATGAACCAGTCTGGCTTCCCTTAACTCTTGGTTTTCTTTTGTTTTATTCATTTTTTTAAACAAACTGGTGGTTATGTACTGATGTTTCTATATGCTTCTGTTGGCATTTCCCAGATTCCAAATGAGTCTTAGGACCTTTCTTTATATCTACAGACCTTTTGGATAATCTGATTCTCAATCTACCCTGGCTTCTTAACCTCATACCAGCGATGTCCTTGGAATTGGAAAGTGTAGTCGAGAAATGTCTGTAAAGTTTTAAAGCATTTGAATATTTCTCAGAAATGAGGGAATTATAATCTATTACATTATGTGTAATGTACATAGTTACTTTTGTAGTAAGCAGCCGAGTGTCATGTAATAAGGAATAGTCAAATATTCAAGTCACGCTCAAATTAGACAGCCATGAAAAAGTACAAACAGTACTGCATCTACTCTTTTGTAGATAGAAATGTCATGTGTGTCTGTAGACATTTATGTCACTTCCTTTCCTCAGACTGAGTGTGATGTGACAGAGCATGCTCTCCAGATTGTGTTCTGCTTAGGCTCTGTCCTAAGTCTATTAATTATTAAATAAAGCTATTAACAGTAAAGAAATAGATACATGCAAGAGAATGTGTGTAGCTATGCATATGTATTTTAACGCAATTTTATTTTTAAATTTTATTTAAAATAAATAATATATGTAAACCATGAAGATCTTCAAGCCTATTAAAATTTATGTAGACCATATATGAAACCTAAAAGAGAGAACAGTATCAGAGAAACTGGACCTCTAATATCTTGAACACATAAAGTGCTTGATTTTCTAAATTTTTTCATGAATTTTTCTTTAGAATTTTGATATTGTCTTCATTTCTATTCATATTGCATTCATACACCATGCTATAAGCGGTAAAACCAGGTTAGAATAATATTTTAAAGATTATTCATGTGTAACGTAAAATAAATTTGAGCAATTGTTTCCATGTTTTATAATTAACTTTTCTTATTTTACAATTATATTCATGTTATCTTAATATTTCTAGAGATTTTAGTGTAGACATAACCAATATTCATAAAACTTCAAGCCACTAAAATTTCTTGTGATATTTTATGATTGAAAATACAACCATTATGTAGCAATATTTTATTATATAAAGTCTGTTGTTACATATATAGTCTATATGTATAAAGTAAAATCTCTTGATTATGATCTCTGAATTTCTGTATTGATTCTTCTCTGTTTTTCATTGCCAGCCTACTCTCCTTTGCCACAATCCTCTTTCCGAAGGTCTCTCTGTCTGAAATGCAAGCAATGAGATCAGATTTTCAGAGTTCTCGATGAAAGTCATATCATTATCTGTAGCTCCACTTGGATGTTAATGGCAAGACTTTGTGTGACATACTATGTATGTTGGGATGAATGCCAACAACTGCATATGGGACATTGTACAATATTCTTAAGGTCATAAATTATGGCTGCTGACCAAGAAATTTACAATGTATTTTCACATCATTCCATCACAAACTTAAATATTTCTTTGATATCCTAAAATAATGTTTTTATGATCCCCTCCCATATCCTCTCCTCCAGGAAAGACTCCACATCCTACTGTTGACATCATGGTTCTTTAGAGGCTAGCCTTCCTTGTAATGTCTAGAGAATTCTACTGAAAATGCTTGCAAAATAAGTTTCAGATCTGGACTCACTTCCTGGCTCGTCTTTTCAAACATTGGATCATTCATTTTCACTTACCATTTTATTTTGGGCGCTCTTGTATAAATTCGATTTTATATTTCAATCACTTTTTGTTAGTTAGTTATTCACAAGAGAGAAGAGTCTAGATTTACCCATAGCCATTTCTAGGAAGACCAACCAATTTTCTACATTGTAATTTTCAATGTGTTTTTGAGCACTATATCAAGTGATCATTTGTTTATTACTATGGGGGATAAAAACATATGTATACTGAAATACTGACTGCGCTACAGTTAATTATGTCCTTGGGATTAATTGGAATTAATTGTAAATTTTAATTGGGTACATTGCCTAGGATCACTTTCATATATTTTAAACATTTATTGCAGTAATAAAGAATAATGTATTGTTTACTATACCTTTCATTCTTTACTTTAATCTAGTAATTTCAAATTCTTTATGAAATGAGTATTCAGTGAGTAGTAAAGACATTTTTAGGTTATTTAATAAATTGAACACTGTAATCATCTTCCAACTTTAGATGTCAAACTGATCTCACAATGAGAAAAGTATAACCCTACCAAGTTGTATTTAAGTGCTGGAAACTGTGCTGATGTTCTTAGCCCTGGAGGACAAGTCAAGTTACTCCAGTTTTAGGATTTAAAAGGAGAGTGAAAGTCGTCTTTCTAAATATTCTTGAATGTTAAATTTTATACTCCTCACTCTCTTCTCTCTCTTTTCTCTCTGTCTCTCTCCCTCTCCATATATAGATATAGTGCTATATATATAAATGATTATAGATAGAGAGATACAGATAGATAGATTTATTGTATATATACAATAGTCTACTGAAATGAGACTTTCTACTCTTATTATTATCCTGCTTTAGAAATGGATTGCATTTGGAAATGGAATTATTAATTAATAAATTAATAAATTTTGTACCATGTTAATGAAAAATTAAAATGGATAATATATTATTCTTCATTTTAAATCAGACTTAAATCTCTTGGTTCATAAAATCTAAAATTTGAGGAGAGTCAGATTGATGAGTATCTTAAATGTCAACATAGAACTTTAATCTAGCAACTGGTGGGAACAGAGGTCCTCCGAATGTGGGTGACAGTTGTATGGCTGAGACAGACTGCTGGGCCACTGGCAGTGGCACTGGGATTTGTCCCTACTGCTTGGACTGGCTTTTTGGGATCCTATTCTCTTTGGGTGGATACTTTACTCAGCCTAGTTGTATAGTAAGAAGGGCCTTGGACCTTCCCCAAAGCAGTGTGCCTTACCCTCTCAGAGGAGTGGAAGGGGGATGGGAGGGTAGGTGAAGGAATGGGAGGAGAAGAGGGATTGGTATGTAAAACAAAAAAGTTACTTTGTTTAAAAAAAACTAAAATAAAAAGAATTAAGTAAATTTGCCAAAGGAAAGGCGTTTTCGAGTAGAACATTAAAGCCATGTTAGTTATGAATGAGAAGGAACTACAGTGGGTTTTCCTGATGTTCACTCACTAAGCAGAGTTGTTGAGTACCATTCCCCTGTATGCATCCTACATTTTCTTTCTAGCCACCTTGTCTATCATTGTGTACCTCCTTCCCAGTATGTACCTTCTTCAGAGCCATGGCATTTTCTATTTTCTCTGCCTGAAAGGCACATCATTCAATAATACGGATGGCTCCCTCATCGCTTTATTCAGCTCCCAGGTAATATTTCACCTAATTTGAAAGGTCTTTGTCATTTACCTTATCTAATTTAGCGTTCCTTTCCCTTACCCTGATTTATTTTTCTTCTTGACTGTTATCACTAGCTGACATGATGTTAGTGTATATTTATTTATATTTATTTAGCTAGGAAGAGCCTTGTTGTGCAGCCTAGGCTTTCATGGAATTCACTATGTAGCTCAGACTGGCCTTATAATATGACGCTCTTGCCTCAGCCTCCTGAGTTTTGGGATCATAGATATAAGCGGCTACTGCCAACGAGTGTTTCATCCTTGTTTTTGTTTTGTTTTTCCTAATGCAAACATTTGATTACATGTTTTGACCATGTATTTCTTTAATCTTTATTGGTTAACTCAGAGCAGTCAGGTTTATAGAAGCAGGGCTTTTGCTTATTACGTGTTGATATCTAAACACTTTAGCAATACCTGATTCAGAATCAGCTCCGAGCACGTGTGATAAATGTGGGATGAATGAGCATTTACCTCTGCTACCACATAAAATGACAGGGTTGTCCCGTATTGCATTCTTACAAGCCTTTTCTCAGCACCTTTCTCATTCCTACCCACTAAATTGTCTTGGTGATTCTGTTTTAGAAATTACTTTTTTTAAGGGGGCAGTGTTTATCATTTTCTGCTAAAAACAAAGTTTTAATCTACACCCACTAATCACAATCCCTAAACAACTTGATTGCTAAGATTTTGATTCAATGTCATTTTTATCTGTACATTTGCAGGCTTCAATTTATGAGTAGGCAACTGACTTTCTTCTTTTTTTAAATTTTTATGTATTATGTATATAGTGTTCTGGGCACCAAATCTCATTATAGATGGGTGTGAGCCATCATGATGTTGCTGAGATTTGAACTCAGAACCTCCAGAACAGCAGTCAGTTCTCTTAACCTCTGAGCCATCTCTCCAGCCCTCTGACTTTCTTCTTGAGACTAATGTCTACATGACTACTGAAGTTCAGATACTACACCAATTCCCAGAGAGCTGACCGAAGTCAGAAAAATCAAAAAATCTTCAAGATAAATAAAGCAACATCTTTTATATATTGATCAAATAATATCATAAGACCCTTGGGACTAAGAATGAGCATGCAATGTTGAAAGTATAAAAAAATAAGAAGTGATATTTGTATCATTGCACTGTCTTTCACCTGACTTGAAATTGCTTAAAAAGTTGTCTTCAGATTCAATGAGATGATACTGGGGATGAAATGAGGTAAAACAATGAGCCGCTCATAAAAAGCCAGGAAAGTGGCAAATTATCTAAGTCCTAAACGTGATAGATGCCTATCGATGAAAATTCCATGGTTGTACGTGTATGTCTTGATTCTTGGGGGAAAAAGCGTGAGAACAAGCACAATGTGATGTGGGTTGACATTGTTCAGCATTCTAGTCTCACTCTATTTAATTCCTAAAAAAAATCTGTTGAGATCTAAGCAAAAGTTTATTGCTAATGAAAAGGAAGGCCTGCATTTTGTCTGTTTTGGAATGTGCTTATATTTGGAGTGGAGCTTTGGGGAGGTGACTTGGGTTCAATTAAATACTGAGGGTACCACTACTTCATGGATTGATTCTGTTTATTTTTCTTTGTTTTTTTGAACTCCATACACACACACACACACACAAACATATATATATATATACATATATATAATGAAATATGACTATATCTATTGTTCATTTCCCTTTTGACTCCTACTCATGTCCTTTCAATGAAATCTGTTCGTAACTTTTTGTCTTTTTTGATAACCCATAAAGTCCAGTTAGAGTTGTCCATTGGGTCATGAGGGTGGGTGAGGGCCACTCACTGAACCATGGCAAAGCTACCAGTGGTCATACCATATCTTCAATAAAGAAAACTAGTGCTCTTGAAAAAGCAATCCTAGGATACTATAAAGGAGGTAGGTTTCTTATTTCTCTCCCTTTCTCTCCCTCTCCTTCTCTCTGTCTCTCTCTCTCTCTCTGACACACTCAAACACACACACACACAGACACACACACGCACATGCACACACACAAACAAACACACACACAGAGAAATAGGACGTAGTTTGGAATTCCATTCTCCATAACTATAAGAAATAATTTTCTATGTTTTGCCCATCAAATTTAAAATATCCTTATGTCAGCCTAAATAAATAAAACAGCCTTCTAAACTTGTTTTGAGCTGTGAAATTGCATCATATAGTCTATAAAACTGAATTTGGAAGTAGAAATTAAAATAGAACTCGTGTATTTATCTTTCAACAAAACTGAAATGGTGATTGGAATTTTGAACTGTTTGTTTTTACAGTATCTCATGATAGCATTTGCCTTTCCTGTCAGCATTTATAGAGGCTACTGTTTGAGCTACCCAGAATTTCCGCATACAAAATAATCTATGTTTTTATTATAATGCTAAGTGCTTTATGTGAGACTGAATATACCTGTGGGAAGCATTTTATGAAAATGTTCCCAACCTCAGTGATAGAATTGGAAAGCATAATTAAAGTGATTGTTCAAAGCCGAAGTCGTTCGTCACGTTTATGCTGTGTTTTTAAAAGTGCTGTTCCTATGAGGGGGTTCTGTTTTTGCTGCGGACCGTGTAAATAAGCTGCTGCTTGTTTTTCTTTGGCATCTTACCTTCCTTTCCGTTTCCGATGCATTCATTACACGTAATAAAATATTTAATGTGTAACAATATAAAGGAGATTGGACTTTGCATGGAAGGAAAATCGGGGTAAGGGAACTGGAAAGAGAAGGTGCTTAAGTACTCAGCGGTGATTTATGAAGAGTGGTAGAGGTCAGAAGTGTCACAACCTTGGATAGTATGGATGAGCTCATAGCATGGAGGCTAAGCAATCTTCACAGAGTAATAGTGCTGATAAAGTGAGAGAGCTTGGAGGAACATTGATTAGACACTCATTTATGGTTGTAGGGGAATGCCAGAGAATTTCTTCAAGAAGCCACTATAAAACAATACATTATTGATAATAAGGAATTTAGTGTTCTGAATTGAGCATGTGTAAGGATGAATAAAGCAGCATTTACTCATGAAAACCTTTTGTATTTTTCAAGCTTTCCTATCCTCAGCTGTTCCTTTCCTTATTTTTGTTCTTTCAAGTCCAACCCAGATCCAACCTTCGCAGTGCTGTATAAATAGCATCATCACTGGCAAGGGGTGGGTGGCTATACCTGCCAGTGAAAAGAATCAAATAAAATCAAAACAGAAAGCAGAAAAAGGTGAAGCTACCTACCAACCTGTTGTAAAAGAAGTAAGCAAACTGAGATTCTGAATTAGTCAGTCTACCCATCACTGTGACCAACAAGGGAGGACAAGGCTTTAAAGGAAGACAGTGTCATCTCAGCTCCCACATAGGAGGTGTCTCTCCCACAGCACTTCTGACTCAGTTGCATCTGGTCGATAGAACATCACAGCAGAATGGTGTGGAGAAGCAAGGGTGTTCATCTCATGGTGGTCCAGAAGAAAACACAGAAATTAGAAGAAAATAGGGTTGACAAAATGATTTTCAAAGGCAGGCTTCCTGTGACACACTTTCTTCCCTCTAAAGTTCAGTCACCTCCCCAAACTATATAAGAAAAGAAGTGACCCTAGATAATGGAGTCGTTCTTGCCCAAAGAAACAACAAGAAGGAATGGAAGGAGAAGTTCTTGTATTTAGAGACAATAGACAACCAGGTTGGCTTCAAAATCATACTGGAGGAGTATAATGGGGATACAAGCGTGAAGGTTTTACAAATTTATTATTACAAGAGAGTTCAGTCTTCAGGCACAGGATTTCAAATTTTAACAGCGACTTGTAGGGACAAAGAACATTACCAAAAGCATATTGAGCCATCATATCTGAGGGCCATGCATTTTGTAGGCCTTTTGGCAATCTGGATTGACAGAAAATTCAAGGGGGGAACCAAATAGAATTTGAGAACAAGTACAAAATGGTGTAACATGCATTAAGATTGGAAGGTAATGTCAGCTCAAAGAAATGGATGATCTATGAAAACACCAAAGCAATTTTAAACAAATTGGTAATTGGTATTTGTGCCATGCAAATATGCATGGCAGTTCTTCTGTAAAATAGCTTTAAAAACTGAGATTAGTAACTGCTGCATATAATTTATCAGCTGAGGGACTTATACTAAATGAGTTATTTTAATTATAAACTTCACAAAATTTACATAAATGCCTGGTATTTCATACCATAAGATTAAGCACATACTCATTCCACTGTCTACAATAACTTTGGAAATGATATTTTTCTCCTTATAAACAACAATTTAAGGCAATTTTGAAGTATTGAAATTCGAAGCCTAAAATCTTTCATGTTGAGACTTGTCATCTTGATATTTAAAAGACAAATTAAAATCTGAAAATCTGTAGGAAAATCTTATCTTAGACCTATCCATTTAGCAAAATAAGAAAAAAGAGAACAGGACAGTTTAAATGTGATCAAAGACGTTCTTCATGTTTTGAATATTTGGACAGATGGAAGAAACATGAACACTAAGGGACTGGATATTTCTGGGACAAAAATATTGCCTTCATTTTGGCACAAATTCATAAGCCTCTAAAAATTTAAAGATGAATTCACTTCATTACTCCCATCAACTAGTTAGGGATGGTGCTGTGCTCTTTAGAGGAGAATGGAAGTAAAGGGAAGACACTTGGGTTCAGTAGTTTCAAGTCATGCAACTATTCTCTGATAGCAAATTTTGCACTGAGCCACCAAAGCCAGTCTCCCATCTGGCATCCTACTGTGTTGCACACATGTCCTCTAGTAGAGAAATAAAATGCAGAAGCAGTACTGCCACCGCTACATAAAGACATTGTTGTCTTACAGGAGACAACATGACAGCCTTCTGATTCCTTCGATCCTACCTCTTCTGAAAAAAAAAAAAAGATGCTGTGAACCCAAGTGTCAGAGGGGGGGAAAAAAAGCAAGTTATAACTCCAATAAAGGTCCTGCTCAGCATGAGAATTCTCCATTGGCTATAAAATAAAGGACACATTTCCCAGTTTGACATTCAAAGATTCTGAATTTCATCAAGGAAAGTAAGAGTGATTTATCATAAAGCTCTACAAAGTATGATTTAAGTTTTATTAACCTGATTATACCATATTAATATGCAATAATACTTTTTTAAACAGAAGTGCCACAGTGAAAATCTTAAAATGAGATGAAAAGTATGGGCTATTTAATAAAATACATGAGAATATGAAGTCAAAGATAACATATACTAGCTAGTTGATAGAAAAGTTTTCTTAAGTGAAATAATTAAATAAATAAATGCCCCTACGGCAAAATTTACCATTAGTGCAAATATTCCTACCACAACCATTTTGAAGCAACCATAACTTTAACAACCATGGGGAATAGAAAACATTGTTTAGATACAAGGTAACTCAAATTCATCAGCAAACATCCATATGACAAAACCAGCCAAATTCCTTATTGTTTCTAATATTTTTTGTCTATATAATTAGTTCAATATTTTAGTTCTATATCACGGTATTACACCATTTTGCAAAGTTGATGATATACTATAAAATACTTTTGCATATCATTATTTAAAACTAAAGACTTAGCAATGGTACACACACATATTTTTAAGCTTTAATAATTTAGAATAGTGAAATTTTACAGTTTAGACATTGTATGTTATACATCCCTTGACCATCAAGACAGAAACCAGATAGAAGAATTATAAAGCTAAGCACTGGGTCAAACTCCTGGAGTCCAGCCATAGAGAGGGAGAAGCAATAATATGAGCAAAGGGGTCAAGACCATGATGGGTAAAAAAAAATCCACAAAAACAGCTGACCTGAGATAGTGGCAACTCACTGACTATGGACTGACAGCTGTGGAACTAACATAGGAATGAACTAGGCCCTCTGAATGTGGATGAAAGCTGTGTGGCTTGGGAAAATTGGGGGCTCATTTGCCTCGGAACCAGCATTTATCCCTAGATTAGGAATTGGCTATTTGGAGCCCATTGCCTACTAACAGGAACATTGCTCAGCCTAGATACAGGGAGGATGGCCTTGGTCCTGCCTCAAGTGATGGGACAGACTTTGTTGACTCTCCATGACAGGCCTCACCCTTTCTAAGGATGAGGAGTAGAGTGTGGGGAAAATAGGGTGACTTGGAGGAGGGGAGGGAGAGGGAACTGGGATTGGTATGTAAAACTTAAAAGATTGTTTAAAACAAACAAGCAAACAAAAACAAATTAAGCAACCATAAACATGAAAAAATAAACCTGTGACTAAATGACAGAATTCCTAAATTGTAAATGAATGAAATTTGCACTGCACTAAACCACCTGTAATTTCTGATAGCCCTGAATTCATTTTATGGTCCCACCAAGATCATGCATTACGACAGTGTAAATCTCATCTACATTGCTTAGAGTTGTGGCTTTTGGATGGCAATTGAAAGAAGGTGGGGGTTTCATGGCTGTATACTGACCGTTTTGTAAGTGGAAGAGAAGGAGTCTAGAAGAGAGATACACTGGCTCCTGCCATATGCCATAGTGAACCAGCACAGGACTGTGCCAGCAAGACCATTACAACATGGGGTCCCTTGTCCTTAGCTCTGCCTACACTGTACACAAAGTTAGGTTTTCTGTGCTACTGTGTTATTATAGACAGAAAAAATATGAATAAATAAATACCATAATAGTGTAGAAATGATAGTCAGTTACAGAAAAAAATCAAAGGAAAAATTTTCTAACAAAAAGTACATGTGGTCTTATGTTAATGTGCTATAGATAAAACATTGTGTTCATTTAAATTAATCTTGAGTAGAGTGATGTTTGAAGGCTGCTATACAGACATGAAGGTGGTTTTCTAAGTTGAACTTTCATATAACCCTTATGTTATTATATTAAGCACATTCCCAAGTTGTCTGTAGAATTGATTAAACAATTTTAGTTGATTATGACAATTCCAGAAAATTTTGATTCAAAGTAATTTTGTGGGTGAAATTATAATAGCAATGTTATGATTTAGTCTTTAATGGTGCAATCTTTATAGCATAATAGAAAAATATTAATTTGAAAATGGGTAACTTCTCTTTGCACACAGTATAAATTGTAAAAAAAATAATAGCATAAGTTAATTTCATGTGACAAATCATGATAATAAACCTACTTATTTAATTGTATCTGCTAACTTATGATAGTTGGTAATTGTTTAGGCTAATGTTATTTACTTGTTTTCTGTAAAGAAATTATAGCATAAATGCAAAGTTTGGAAAAATGGTGTTGCTAAGCTATAAAGCATATAAGGAAAACTTGGGTAAAGGTTATAATGTACTAATAAAAAACCATCCTTGTAAATTCTGCCAGAATTCATCTGTATTATTTCTTTCCTTTGCATGTTTTAGCAGCCTGCATAAGATAACTGCTGCATATTCTGTTCCTTTCCAAGATCTTTGCAGGCCCTCAGATATTCTTTTCCCCGACTCTCCTTCAGTGATTCATATACAGTCTCGAACTGCTGCCATACCTTCTGTTTATAGAATCTTTTGTTTAGACTTATCCATACCTCATTAAGTTTTTCTTCAAATGTGTCCCATGTGTTTGTTCTTAATACATCTACTGAGGTGATACTTTTGATTTTTATTTAGCATTAATTTGTTTATTTTTGCATTATTTGCTTTCCCTCCTTTTGTTTTTAAATCTTGAGATAACCATGGAATATGTCTCATGCTACTGAGAGCATTTGAGTAATCTTCAATTTTATTTCTGTTGCGTATTCCATCCATAGAAATTTATTCAAGTGAATTTATTTCTAATGATATACGTCACCTTTGGCTGACTATTCAGAGTGGGAGCAACACTTGGGAACACTGTCCAGGTCTTACACTGATGGACTTCCCTCCTGAGAGGATCTTGTTTGAGTCTGACATAAATTTATTGCACTAAATCTATGCTATGAAACCACTTTAATTTTAGAAGTTGAGATCTTTACAGACTGCTCGTTTTGTATTCACCTATGTACTTTCAGTGTGCCGCTCTAAGTAGCTTCATGATCCCAGTGTAAAAATCCAAGATTTTTCAGTACCTAACCTCTCTCAACAGATCATTGAGGTCAATTATTTAATCTTTAATCCTACAGTTTAGTGTCTGCGGTATTCTCACTAAACCATCAAACACCCTAGAGATGCAAAAATGCCCGAAGCTCTGTTCTATTGGCCTTGGCTAGTCTTTATAGGTATCACATGATTTCTTCAGTTTCTCTTAGGATGACCAGTTCATTATATCTTTGTCAATCTTCTAATTATTCTCAGCAGGAAGCCTGTATGAATTATTTGTTGTTCATTACAGGAGTTAAAGGTCAGAATCAGTCCTCAGTCTCGATTTATTTTATAATTTCCTAAGTAGGATATGGACATACTTACACAGCCCCTTATGTGTATGCATATATATACAGCTCAAGTAAATATTTATCAAATTATATATGAAGGTTAAATAGAAGAATATGTATTTTTTCAGTAATGTATTTGGGGTATACTCAAGTATTTCAGTCAAGGGAATTAATCAGCATCATTATCATCAGTTGCAATGATTTTATCGGTCTTATATGCACATATTAACTTTTAAAATTACATTAGTTCCAGAATATAATTTAGGAAGTAGATATATAATAGCCCATATGTAGAAGAATATTCTTATGGCCCTGATGAACAAATGCTAAGAAAAGAACCTACAGCAGGATGTTTTTAAGTTTTTATTTGTATATCATTCATTACTAAAAAATAATCTTAGGAATAAAATAACATATAACATTACTTAAATTTGAAAATCCTCTGTGAATAGGAGGGCTACTGATTTTTGGGGGGTTGATCTTGTAACCTGCCACATCACTGAAGGTATTTATCAGCTGTAGGAGTTC
>LOEQ01004361.1:230046-244607 GCA_001685075.1 Bramus lutescens | reverse complement strand
ACTTCCCACAGGGCAGGGAACCCTTACTGCTCTTTGGACTGGAGAGGGAGGGGGTGGGAATGGGAGAAGGGGGAGGGAAATGGGAGGAGGTGGAAATTTTTTAATAAAAAAAGTTTAAAAAGAAAGAAAAAGAAAATTCTCCAGGTGCTCAGAATAGTTTAATTAGCGAGGACACGCAACAAAGTAGAGCATGTAATCAAGTCATTATTGCATCAATGAGCTAAACCTATTTTAGCAAGTATTTGAATAAAAAGGCAGTTTAGCTTTAGTGCTGACTTTAAGTTATCTGATAATTATGTCCAAGTTCTCTTATACTTTATTTTTCTCCAATTTACTAGTCATAAACTGGATATGTGGCTCTGATAGTCTTTTAGTTCTCGCTGAGGACACATTTTCTGTGGTCTGTACATGAGTTTTGAAGATGAAATATATAGTTTAACACATAGATCAGAGTCCTCACCCTGGAACAAATGCATTGTTTAGAAAATCACAAGTTCGTGTTTTAGTTTTGGGAGACGTCAAATCATTAAAATAATCAAACTTGCAGCAGTTGGTATAAGACTCTAAGTCACTTAGGCAGAAGACCATAAAATTGAGTTTCTGTTCTTTTGAAATGTGTCAGTCCTTTGCATCTAACATAAACACTACATGAAGTAAAAAGCTCAATTAACTTATTTATAATATTAACTTACTTGTTATTTCCATATACTGTTAATTCTGATTTAAAAAGGAAAAGTTTGCTGTAATGAAAGATTCTGCTGTCATAATGATAAATGCATCCCATGGGCTGTGCCATTACAAGCAGGCTCTTGTTTATATACTATAGTTACGAGAAGAAATGTCGCTGTTGAGTACTTACACTAGATAAGTTCATTTAAATTTCTGCATCCTCATAGGCTCACAGACTTACCAAGTTCCATAAAGATTATGTAGAACCAAATGTTTCAAACAATTAGAAAATATAGACATTCTTGCAAGATTATTCATCATCCACTCTCTTCCTTTCTTACTATTACAATGTCCATTTGGAAAGGATGCCCATATGCTAAATTTAAATACTATATTGAAACACCTGCCCTTACTGACAGAGGTACCACAATTGGACTTAAAGAATGCTTGATTAGTTATCTGTCCTGTTGAAATTCTAAGTTTATTTCTCAGAAAAAAAAGAAGTGTATATTCAAGTCTTTAACCTAGTCCTGTTCCTTTACTGTATTGCATATATAATATTGGATTCTGAAACATGAAATGCATCGGTTAAAGGATGGATGATTGAAGGTGAAGATGCTTGGCAACTTGATCAGTTGTAGTCTGTCTGATCTTCCTCCCTGTGGAGCAAAATACAATGTTGTTTGGAAAGACAGTCCGAGTTTTTTTCAGGGAAACAAGTAGTTTTAACTGTTGTACTCTGAAGGATGTTAAGGCTAGGACGCCAAAAGGAGCCAAGCTGTAGTCTGCCTGGAGCTGTCAAAGGTCCTCTGTGGTTTTAACCAATAAGGAACGACCAAGCTCTGTTTCCTGAGTACCTAGCAACAGGTGCTGTCAGAGGTCTTGATGGTGCCTAGCCAATCAGTGACAGGCATGCCATGTCAACTGTCAATGTATCAGAATGCCTTGGTGCTGGGAGGGTATCTAAGCACCCCACCCACTTTGTTAAATAAAGGAGTCTGCTGTAAGTCTTCTACCTTACTCCTGGTGTCTGTGTTTGTTGAAGTCACACCTTTTCACCCCACCCTCGAGTAAGATGTTAGGATCCAGCAACAGCACTACCGGTAACTACTAGCAGAGGTTTGCTGACCTAATTAAACGCCATATTAGGTGAGTATTTCATGAAATTCTACTGTCTGTAAGTGTATGACACATGTATGTGTCAGTGGTCACTTATTTACATTTCTTCAACAACAAAACCTAAAATCACTAATGTAGAGTTTTTGTTTCTTATTAAATGTATTTTATTTTATTTTTTTATTTATTAAAATTTCTGCCTCCTCCCATCCCCCCATTTCCCTCCCACTCCCCCCACTCTCCCTCCCCTTCCCTCTCCAGTCCTAAGAGAAGTCAGGGTGCCCTGCCCTGTGGGAAGTCCAAGGCCCTTCCCCCTCCATCCAGGTCTAGGAAGGTGAGCATCCAAACAATCTAGGCTCCCAAAAAGCCAGTACATGCAGTAGAGTTAAAACCTGGTGTCATTATCATTGGCTTTTCAGTCCACCCTCATTGTCAGCCACATTCAGAGAGTCCAGTTTGATCACATGCTCGTTCTGTCCCAGTCCAGCTGGCCTTGGTGAGCTCCCATTAGATCAATGTAGAGATTTTCATATAATCAAATATATTTTGAAGAAAACAACAGACAAAAAGAGGGTTTGTGGGGGAAATGCCAGTTTTGAAAGATCATGTGAACCCACAATAATGTGAGGGGTTTCCTCACTTGTCCCTCTCTCTCTTTACCTGAACCTCAAAACACTAGTGACCCTAGACTTCTTAAGACTTAGCAACTTCATTATTTATGTACCTCTCATTTGTTGACTCATTAGTTTAAAGATGTATGATACATTACAAGTTTTTTTCTGTTTATTATTACAAATTGCTTAGTCTTTAAAATATTTGTGAATCTAGCATTTTCTAAAACACATAAAACATTATGTACATCTGTATTTATCATTTTATAAGGCTGAGAAACATGACTAATTGACTTAAATATCCTTCAAACCTATTAGTCTTTCATAGAGAGTGTACTGACATCAAAGAAATGTGCTTAATAGACACTAAAAGCATGCCGTAAATAGTGTGTGAGCTGAAATATCTTCAACAAAGGCCCGGTTCCACTTTCTGCCTCTCAAATTCAGCAATGTTGAATTTAAGGATGCTGTGCAGAGTCTAAAAGCCTTTGTAGGCATAAAGTAAATCGCTCCAGGTCTGCTGTAAGGAAAGCAACGTACGACCAAACCAATTCCATTTTTCCCTTTGATGGAATAATTATATAATACATGCTTATGATAATCACATTTTTTGTCACCTTTGATAAAATATTCTAAAAAAGGATCTTGAAGGAGGAAAGATACATTTTTTTTTTGTCTTGTGACTTCAGAGGTTTCTGTACACGGCTATCTTTAACATTGTTGTCTAATATGAGAAAGGATGAGATGGTCTAAAATGATGATATAATTATCTGTGTTACCCCTGGGAGCCAGGTATCACAGAGAGGTAGTGGGAGGGGCCAGGGACAAGATATGCCCTTCAGGTTTGAGTTATCCTACTTCCTCTTTTTAGATCCCACCTTGTAGTTAGAGTTAATTTACATTAATAGAGTAAAAATGCATAGTTCAATAGACTAACCATTTGGTTAGGACAGAGTCATTATGGCCCAATCATTTCATTGAAGTCCCATGTTTAAACCAAATTGCAAAAAAAACTTCAATAAACAAGAGTCTGATGAATCACTTCATAACAAAATAACAATAATGACCAAATATGGAATAATAATGGAAGGTTGAATATTCTCTTTAAGTGTTGTTCTCAAAGGAGAACATTTTACATAACTTTTTTTTCACCACTGTTATATGTGATTGAATGTTTTGTGTTTGCCATTAAAATGTTATCCAAAGAATACTAAGATGGATTTGAAAGGTTGCTCTGTTGGTCAAATTCTAGTTTAGCATGCAAGAGCTCAGGCTTGATCTACTGCACAACACTTACTAGGCAAAGGGGCACATGTCCAAATCCTAGCACTTGGGAGATAGAGCCAGGAAGGTCATGAGTTCAAGGCTACAGAGGGATCTGGAAAAATAACAAAGAAAGTATTTTCACACAAGGTAATTTTTTTAGTTAAGGAAGATCGATCTCTTTTTCATGCATCTTGATGCCTCACTCCTCTTATTTAGACATCTGTTGCTCTCCTCATTATTATTATCATTGAATTAACATTCTTGATATTTTGCAGCACTTAGTTAAAATTTTTCATGTTTTTCAACTGAGTCATTGAAATACATCCTACCATCAAAATTTGGAATTGTATTTTATCACAGTAAGTAGAAGGTGTTGTAGAATGCTGTGATAATTGGCATTGTCTCACTTGATTCACCAATGATAGAGATTTCTACCAACCAAATATGAGCTCCTTTAAACTGTTTTCTTATATAACATCAAAGTAACCATTTCTGATAGTTCCATAAACATTGTCTTAGCATTGAAATCAGGTATTATATCTTCTTTGTTAAATGGTTCTTATTTTTATTTTTATTTATTTGTTTGTTTGGTTGGTTGGTTGGGTTTTGAGACAGGGCTTCTCTGTGTAACAGTTCTAGGTTTCCTGTAACCAGCTCTGTAGACCAGGCTGGCCTTGAACTCACAGAGATTCACCCGCCTCTGCCTCCCAGGTGCTGGGGTTAAAGGCTTGAGCCACCACTGCTCTGTTCTGAAAACTGGTTATTAAAGAATGTATTTGATGGAAAATAAATGGCTAATTTTCTTCAAATAAGACAAATGGAAAAAGTTCATCAGAGTTAATGGAAGTTAACATATCAGAAGGAATAAAGTCAAGGGACAAACCTTTACCTAACTCAAGGGAAATAAATATAGATGATGGAGAAATGTTACCCTTATTGGCCACTTTTCTCATTTTGTGACACAAAACAAGTTGAAGAGAGATAATTTATTTTGGTTTGCAGTTTCAGGACATATGGTGAGTCTGTGATAGCTGGTGGGGGAGGTGAGAAAGCAGGAGAATATAGTCACATTACCTCCACAGCCAGGCGGCAGAGAGATGAACACCGGCATTCAACTGGTTTTCACCGTTATTCACCTTGTCAATGGGATGATGCTATCCACATTCTCAGTGTCTCTTCCACCCTTGGTTACCTCTTTCTGCAGTCCTCTCCACATAGACATCCAGGAGAATGTTTTCATAATTATTCCAAACCCAGTAAAGCTAACAATGAAGATAAACTACTGTGCCATGTAACTTGTATGTTTGTCTGAACACAACCAAAAAACAAGAAAATATAGTCATAGTATGATGTTATCAACCACAAACTGTAAAGTAAACCAAGCAAGATATTTCATCTTAGCAGCAGAATGCAAGGGTTTTATAAGTTATAACAACTTAATGAACTCAGAAAAGTTACTCTGTAAATGTGCAGAAATTTAAAATTCTAATTTCAATTTTCTAGAGAATAAAATGAAGGTGGAATTGTTTTATCAAACAAATTATGTTTGGAAGTTTTCCTAATATTTCATATTTACCACCAGAGTTCTTCTGTCTTCCTTATATGAATTAAAGCAATGCTGAAATTTGTAAAATAATATTATAATATAATTTTATAATATAAATATAATATAATATAATGCTGAATGTGTTATCAACCTAGATTTAATGTACTAGAGGGCAGAGGATATGTCCATCAGTGGGTATGCACAGACGGTTGCAAGAAATTTGAAAAGTGAGTGCATTTTGAAACAGAAATGTCATAGTGGAATACCAGCAAATTCACTGGAAATTGATTCAAACCATTCTTTTGTTGTTTATTGTTTATTTTCCTTACTATTTGGCATTTTCAGCAAAGTACTTGTTATGTTACCCACACTCAGGTTTGTGATTCTTTTCTCAGGCTTTGGGATTTCTAGGAACCGTTCGTTCACATGGCTGTCTTATACAACTTACTTCACTTGGATTGCTGTGTCCTTATCCATTTGTTGTTCCTTATTCTCTCCTTCATCACTGAAATGCAGGTTGGGAGGCTTCCCTTCTACGTCAAATTTCTTCCTACCGTAGCTCTTCATGCAAACAGGTTGACCACAATTTTCTTTACTTTTCAATCACTTGCAATTTCAAATGTACTTTAAATGGACCTGGAATCATGTATCAACACATTTCTAAATATTTTAGATGTATTACTATGTATTGTCTGCTAGTTTTCATCATTGCAATTTAAAATTCAAATGCCGCTTTTGTTGCCATTCATTTGAACAAAACTACAAGAAAAATACATCTATTTTTCTCTAATTTTTTTCTGTGTGAAAATGTTCATAATTTTACTGCAGTTTGCCTCATTTGAACTTTTTACAGTTTGTTCTTTTTATTTCTATTCCATCACTCTATTCTTACATTGATTTTAGGAGAGTCTTAAAAACATTTTCCATTTGAACTTAACCTGCCTCCTTTATTTGTTCTTTTATGACTCTAACCAGAGGTGCACCCCTCTCCCTCATGATGTCTTCAGCACCCATTTCACTCCGTCCTAAGGCTTTATCCATGTCCACTTTACACATATCCTGTACAGACTCATATTCTAGCGTTTCTTTTCACTATGTCTAGTAATAATCCCTGATGAATCACAGTTTTAAAATATTTTCTATTTTCAGTACTGTTCCTTCTACTCAGGTGTAGATTTATGTCTTTAGAACGAGAAACCTAGTGCGCCATATAACTAAGCTCTCGTTTTCAGATTCCTTGTCCTAACCGTCATCCCTCCTGGACTAGAGCATGGGGAAAAGACTGAAGAATCATGGGATACACAGTCTAAGTATTTTCACTGGCTTTGTTTCTGAAACCTTGGTCTTTACATTCCAAATCCTGGTCACTACCTTCTAAATCATGGTGACTACCTAAAATTTTTAACTTAAGTTTCTGTAGTTGGGTACCACTTCAGGAACTTCTGAGACTGGACTTGTAATTTGGGCTATGGGTGTGGTGTTGCTTTGCTTCTTGGAGAGAAGAGACAAAAAGCACAAAAATGCATTCATTGTTCTCTACTGTTTGGAGAATTTGGAGCCCTACAGCCCTGCCTACTCAGCTGTTTTCCAATATTTCCATGGAGCAGTGTACATATCTAATGCAAACTTCATACTTACCCTTTTGGAAAGATACTGTCTGGTGTATGCTTTTCTACAATAACCAGAAAATGAAATCACTGAAGTTAGCTTTCAATCCAGAGTTTTAAGTGTCTGGGGATAATCAACAATGACATTTAATTTTTTAAATAAATCATTCCTTTATACATTGTAGAACATAAGAACAACTTTTTAGGGTTTCACAAAAATGAAAGCTAAATCATTTGTGGCACAGGTCATGTTGTAATTAACAATAAGGCCTATATTCTGCAGGATAGAGAAAATCATTACAATATGTAATGAAGAAAGACACACCATCTGAATAAATCAATAGTTTTTAAATTTCTAAATCTATTTACTAGTTCAATGATTTCAGTGACCTCATTTTATTTCTAAGCTAATTACCATTTTGATGTGGTCAAGCAAGATATTTTCTAAATGCCACAAAATACTGATATTTGCAAGTCATCATCCATTAATAATGTTTTGGCCTTTTATTCTTTGTTTTCATGATATTTGACTAGATTTTTCTCACCTTCCACTACGCCACTCTTAAGACCCTATCAGATAAGGTCAGATTCACTATGGAACGGGTTGCTCTTTCCGAAAAATATAGAGATCTTGCTTTTTGTTTCAGCCTCCGGTTTACATCTTGGGGTGACATCACAGCTCAAGTTTGCATTTCTTATGTGTTTCTGCAGAGGGGCACAGTGTATGAAAGTTGCAAAGTTCAAGCTTCAGGACTACTGTGTTCTTCAGAAGCTTCACTTTGAGGCTTATTTCCTTTTAGTACACCATAATCTAAGCAGCAACCTTGACTTCCTGCTTAAAACTAATGTGACTTGAGTGCTATACATATATATTATCAATTAATTAATTGAAATCATTATATGTTGTAACTTCTATTACTTAAATTATGTGACCAGTGGTAAATAGTTTTCTACAAAATGTTTATGATGAACTCTCAATTTTTCTGAAACTATATCAAAGAATTTAAAAATCTTTAGATATTGACTGTCAATAGTTTAATTCAGGCCTTAAATTCATATTTTCAAAACTTAATATGCTTAGAATCATGAGCTTTACCTAAATGAACATCTTATAAAGGGGATACTAATAAATTACTGAAAAAATACAAAAACATGAAGCACATTTGTCTGAAACTTAAGAATTATAATAGATATGTGATCAGACATGAAATCGCACAAGCATACATGAGATGGTGAAAGGTTGGCTGAGTTCCTTAAATTGGTAGTACAGCCTGGTGTACAGGGAAAATAAAAAATATATATATTTCTCTTGCATATTTTGAAACATTATTTGCTAGGAAAGATTCTGAAAAATTTTAAAATATTTATCTTCAAAAATATGCCATCATTGTTTTGAAAATCTTTATACATGCCATTGAATAAAGAATAACACTAGTATATTTATTTAAATAATACTTTTAACTCCTTAAGATTTTGTGATATTTACCTTATCCTTACAACAATCATGTGTTATTTAAAATACCCATTTTGAGGTTCCTTTCCATACCTGAGGACAACACAAGAGATAGAGAACACAGTCTAGAGATGAGCTTCCGTATTTTAATTTTTGTCTAGCTTAAATTACACTTTTTTTCCCAGCTAGCTTACAGCTAAAGAGAATAAATGCAGATACAGTCTCAGGGTAGGGCATATGCAGTCATAACTTCACACTTTATGGGTAAGGTTTTAGAATTTACTATGAACAGCTTTCTGCTCTGTACCACCTGTGTGAACGTTTTATGGTAATTTCCATATGTTGTGTCTTATGTAGTTGATTCTGTACTGAAGATGAGGGTAGAACAAGGCATATGAAATTATATGGTGAATTGAAGGAGTGTAACGTTTTTCAAGCGTACTTTACATAGTCACCCTGTCTTGTAATTCCATGTACCCTATTCTTCAACTTAACATGATCTATTAATTGTAGTCGGAGGCTGCTCGTTCATTCCTGATTGTCCAGACCCGAAATATTTACACAGAAAAAATATATTATTTAATATACTGCTTGGTCAATAGCTTAAGCACATTGCTAGCTAGGTCTTATAACTGAAATTAACACATTTCCATTATTTTATATTTGGCTACAAGACTTATGGCTGCCAGGAAAGTTCGTGGGTGTCTGTTTCCTTCGGGGGTGGCTACATGGGGTCTCCCTGACTCTGCCTTCTTTCCTCCTCTATCTACTTCGAATTCCTGCCTTGCCCTATTCTGCTAAGGCACTGGCTGAAACAGCTTTATTCATCAACCAATAAAAGCAACACATTTACAGAAGGACTTCCCACACCAAATAATCTTATAATAAGAGACACATCCAATATTTCTCAACACTGAACATACTATTTATGTTCTGAATTCATAAGAATAAAGTTCTTAAGAAATGCTCTAATTCTTTAGATTTTATTTATTATTTGTTTATTGTGGCTGTGAGTGTGCCACATGTGTGCAGGTACCTGTGTATGTCATAAAAGTGTGTCAGACCCCAGAGAGTTTGAAGCCCAGGTGGCTATGAACTGCTGTATGTGGGTGCTGGGATCAGAACTCAGGTTCTCTGGAAGAGCAAGAAATGGTCTTAACTGGGGCGCCATCTGCCTCTCTTGCCTCCAGTATCGTTTAATTACATAGCTCGATGTCCAAATTATTTCACTTTTTTCACTTTTTATCAAAAACCCTTATCTACAGGTCTGAAAAACACAATTTGGGGACTTTTCACTCATTTCCTTCTCTTTCCCTTGATCATTCTGCTACCTCGCTGATGCATTTAACAGCTACTTGTGACATGCGAATTCTCTGAATTTCTGCCCCACACACATGCATCAGACACTCTGGCCAAAGTTTTAGCCAATTATGTTTACACCTAATGTGGTAATTATCACATTTTCACGTGTAACCTTGTTGGGGTTCATAGCACATTTTCTCATGTATTCATGTCACTCTTGTGGTTGTGAGTTTTGTGACTCACGTATGTTATAAATGTTTCTTCGCTTTGTAGAACTAAAAACAGCCTTTGTGCTCGTCAGCAGCTGTTATACGACTGTGCTTCGTACTACAGTATGCAGGAGAGTAGGCTTTACTTCCTGAGTCCAATCTTCCCTTCCTTCTGCTGTGTTTGTGGTGTGCTCAGAATCCGTGTCTCCTGTGATTCTTGTAGCTTCTCTAGATCAGAGAGTGTGAACAGAAAAAGCGGAGCATTCATGGCACAGCAGATTTTACCACATCCTCTCCTCATACGGTTTTTCAGTAGAGTTTTCACAGGTAGAGCTGGAATCTTTTATATTGCATCTTCTTTATTAAACTTCTACGTAAATTTTCAGCTCCTATGTCAAACTATTACGATGTTTTATCCATCAACCTTCTAAGAATATTTGCCAACTGAACCGATTTCACGATAATCAGAATGCAGTGTAAATAACTTATTGAAGATTGTACTCAGAGTCATTGCTTTCTGAGAATAAGGAAAGTAATATCACTGTTAAGTTCCTCTTGTGAAAAGAGTCAGAAAATCAAAACATAGACAACTGGTATATAAAAATGTGTGTGTGTGTGTGTGTGTGTGTGTGTGTGCATGATGGTCTTCTGTTTCTTTCCTACCTTAACATTCACTTGTCAATCAAATGAGTAATACATCCTTTATGACTATTCAAATATTTTCAGAGAGACTCCTGACCATCTCAAATTAAGGTATACACTTTAAATATATTTATATATTGTGTTTATACTTCAAATCTTTCAAATTAAAATTTCAGTTAAGATTTTATTTAATTCTTAACACATGTTTTGTGCACATTATTAACTCTGGCTGAAAGTATCATAACTTATTATGAAAGAATTATTTGAAAACATAAAAAATGCATTAAAGAACAGCTGTTGTATTGCTTCCAGCAATACACCAAGGTATGCATATAATAGCATAAACACAGGGCTGATTAATTGTATAATATTCTAACAATAATTTCTTAACTTTATGATAATTGCTATAAATCAAAGCATGTTTAGGGTTTACTTAATATAGTAAGCTTAAAGCGAAGCAGTAATTAATAACATTTGTGTTAGATAATGCAGTTTGGAAAACTTCAACTTCTAGAAGTATAATATTAGTATCATTAATAACAAGTTAAAAGTCTAAGTGTAAGATCTCAAGAGTTAAATAAAAATAAAAAGGGGATTTTAATGTACCAAATATTTTGAACTTTCAAGTATCTTGAAATTTATGTTGTGACAACTTGGAGTTGCCCATGTTCCCGTGGATGACTCCACATCCATGCACATTTGGGAAACAGTAACTGGACTCAGGGAGCTATTAGAAATTATAAAAGCATGATGTTGAATGATGTTTTTGGAGTAAGGTAGTAGGAGTTGAAACAACCAGGGTATATTGTACACATAAATGAAATTTTCGAAAATAAATTCAAAAAATTAACAAAATTTCAAACTGAAAAAATAATGAGCTAATACATTTCAAATGTCTATGTTTTTAAGCTCATGTTGGAAAAAGACAGTGATGACCTGGGACAAAACTCTTAAAGTCAGATCAGGGTTGTGTTCAGAAAAGGAGGGGAGCTGTAGAGGAAGTCTTCTCTATGAGCATCATTTGCCAAGTGGACATAACAAAGTGTTGTCAGAAATGTGTGCAATAAAATTCAGTCTGGTAAAGTCTCAAAAAAATTAATCATGCGCTATCAGCAACTTGGAGAAACTGGATGCTTCTTACATAGTGAAAGGGACTTAACTGAATTACTTTGTGTTCTAGCAATGTAGAGGGAGGGTCTAAAGAACAGAATAATGGGATATTTAGCAAGGGGAATTATCAAGCCATCTTTGGTATTAATTTTAGTGTCTATCAGCTACTCACAGTAAGATCTTCTTTACTGAGTTTTCTGTCCCACCAGGTCCTGCAGTCATTCAAATCCAAAGAAATACACAGAGGTCTACATTAATCATAAAGTGGTTGGTCTAGTAGCTCAGGCTTCTTATTAACTCTTATTACTTATATTATCCCATAATTCTTGCCTTTGTCAGCCATGTGCCTTAGTACCTTTTTGGCAAAGCAGCCACATCTTGTTTGCTCTGTGTCATCTGGGTGATAACTGCAGCCTTGATCTTTCCTCTTCCCAGAATTCTTGTTACCATGCTTCCTTCCAAGTCAAAGTCGCCCTGCCTACACTTCCTGCCTGGCTACTGGCCTGTCAGCATTTTATTAAAAATAATACAAGTGACAGGATAAAAGACCATTGAACCATAGCACTTCTCCCCCCACTTAAAAAAAAAACTCTGAATCTAATATTCTTTGTTTAGCTTTTCTTCTGACCGTTATCCATAACAGCTTGTAACCAACATTCTAAACAAAGGAAAATATCCATAGTCCATTTTTTGGGAATGGGATAATATAAGTTGTAAGAATTAACAAGAAGGCTGAGCTACTAGGCCAACAAGTTTATGATTAATATAGACCTTTGTGTGTATTGCTTTGGACCTAAACAACTGTGGGACCTGGTGGAACAGAAATCTCTATCAATAAATGGTGTTCAACATGTGGACAACCGCATACACAGAAAACCTGAGAGAGCTTGGGAAGTAATTCTAGACAAAAACATAATGGAATTAAGCATGGCCTCTTGGCAGCAGCAATTTTTCAGGTTTGCTCTCTTTGCTAGAGGCAAGCATATCTCATTTAAGAGAGGCTTCCTGACACAGCTTTAGCTGTGAAACTTTACAGCTCTTTTAAGAGGCCCTGCCACCAAACACATACATGGTGTTTATGGATTCCCAACAGCATGCTTCTTAGTGGTGGCAAGGACCATGAAATGCCATAGAATTGTGACAATAAACATGGCTTCTGCCAGTACCTCTGCCATGAAGCTAGGCTCTCAGAAAGTTAAGGAATGTGTTGGATCCAGCCATCAAAGTCACGGCTTTATCCTAGCCATGTTGTTTAGCAAATTAAAGACTCATGTCATCAGAAAAAGAAAGAGATACAGTAAAGATATATTCAAAGATGAATAAAACCTCTAAAAGGTTTACACTGTGTTTAAAAATATATGTAGGCTTGTGAAAGAAAAGTAAAAGGATAAAGTCCTTAAAATAAAAAAGAGAATAGTTGGGTGTGGTGACACACAACTTTAATCCCAGAACTTTGGAGGCAGAGGAAGGCAGATCTCTGTGTTTTCAAGGACAGCCTGGTGTACAGAGTGAGTTCCAGGACAGCCACGATACACAGATAAACCCTGTCTCAAAAACCCAAAAATTAAAAAAATAAAGGAAATAGAGTTTAAAATAAAGTCATATAAAGATGAAAAATACACATAAGGGTATGAATATTGTATATTATTGTGGTTTTTTGAATTGCATGACTGTTAAGGAGCATCAGCTGGTAAAAGACATTTGATTATAAATACTTCTGAATTAATCCAACATATAATTTGAAAATGCCTTGATTTTAAAATTTAAGTCAAAAGATATGTTATTGTGGAGAAGAGGTTTTGCTTTTGTTTCTGCAGGAAATGTGAAGCTTTAATAATAATAAGATGTCTTAATCTGAGTTAAGAAAAATCAGGTTTGATCACGTAAGAACACCTGAGAAATCTCTGGTGGGAATGGATGGCCCAAATGACTGAGTTCTGCATCCAGAACAGTTTCCAGACTGCTGACTGAGATGATCAAGCCTCACAGAATAATCTACTCAGGACTTGACCATAATTCAAAATTTCCTTTAGGTCCCCACATGATTATCAGTACCCCCAATTAGCAGGAGGTATCCTGAAAAACAATGCCCACATTTCCAAAAAATGGATTATGGATATTTCTCTTTGTTTAGAGTGTTGGTTACAATTTGTGAGGATAATGGTCAGGAAGAAAGACAAACAAGGGAGATTCGATTCTGAGTTCTTGTTTTAAAAAGGGAGGATGAAATGCTGCAGGACAATGTTTTTAACCTGTAATGATTTGTTTCTTGTGCTTGTATAATAAAACTCTGGTTGGTCAGTAGCCAGGCAGGAAGTATAGGTGGGGTGACCATGTAGGAAGTAGAGGTAAGGCAATGAGAACAGAAGAATTCTGGGAAGAGAAAGAGTCAGTCTGCTGTTGTCACCCAGACTCTGAAGACACAAGATGTGACTGTCTTACCAAAAAAGGTACTGAGCTCGGTGGCTAACACAGACAAGTATTATGGGCTAAAATAAGTTGTAAGAGTTAATAAGAAGCCTGAGCAACTAGGCCAATCAGTTTATAATTAATGTAGACCTCTGTGTGTTTATCTGGGACTAAACAGATGTGAGACCTGGTTGAAAAGCAACCTCAGTCAACAAATCTTACAAGAGAAAAAGGACTAAGAAAATATGTGGTCTAAAGAAAAGCTGAGCTTAAATAATTAGGAAAATCTGAAAATATTTAGCTTTGAATGTCAGCTCCCTTCCTAGTGTACTTAGAAGGCAGTTCACCTGATCAAACATTCTCAACTCTTAAGATAGAATGTGTGTTCTCTGTTGAGTTTTGGAATTAATTGAAACTTATTATACTGACCTCTAATTCAAAATTCTATTGAATATCATTGTCTGTCTTTTTTTTATTAAAAATTTCCACCTCCTCCCCTCCTCCCATTTCCCTCCCCTCCTTCCCACTTCCCCTCCCCCTCACTCTCCAATCCAGAGATCAATCCGAGTTCCTTGCCCTGTGGGAAGTCCAAGGTCCTCGCCCCTCCATCCAGTTCTAAGA
>LOEQ01004361.1:218970-229719 GCA_001685075.1 Bramus lutescens | reverse complement strand
ACTGAGACGATGGTGCTGTTCTAATGGGAGCTCACCAAGGCCAGCTGGACTGGGTCTGAAGGAAATCAGTGTCTGTCTTAACTTTGCCTCAGCACTCGCTTTGGAAGCAGAGAACTTGTTTCTTTTCATCAGCTCACAGCATAAGGTGACTACCTCAGACTTAATATTCTTGAGTCTTACCCATAACTGATTTAGATGAAATTTACCAGAGTCTTCAGATTTCATAATTCTGATTTAGCTGGAGAGTAATTTAAGTCCTTAGAGAAAAGGGATAAAGGAAGACGTCATGTTGTGGGTGATAGAGATATAAATTTGGAAAACCACGGACAGAATAATAAAGTTTGAATTTTTGGGTTGATAGAAAATTCATACAGTGAAGATTCTTTCTCTCCATACATTGGCTAAGATGGAGTCCTTTGCAAGGTGATCATGAGGACCACACAATCATAAATGGGATGAGTGACCTTAGTGAGACACTTCAGTGAAATTTGTCATCATTTTTGCTATATGAGCACCTAGTTTTGAAGGCACAACTTCAAAGCAGAAACTTTGCTAGTGTCTCAAGGTCACATTTCTCAACTCAGAAATATCAGTTATGAATGTTGATAGTTTATAATGTTTTCAAACTGAAATATTTTGTTTTATTGAACATACTGGCCAAAGATAGCATCATCATGAAAAATTAGTCATGGATTCAGATAGTTCTATCTGATTACCAGATAAATCCACTGATAAAAATATTTGAAAATATTTCTGTCCAATAGCTTAATGTTATATTAAATATGAAGAAAGACCTTAAGAAAATTATAATAGTAAGTATTAACTACAAAATAAAACATTTCCTTACAATGTAAAAGTGATGAATGTTGTTAAATATGAAAGCAGGTTATTTTCAGTGAGCTCATTATTATTTTAGTTTTAGCTAAAAATGATTGTATAATTCTTAATGGTGTAGAAAGGTCAATTTCTTTGTACTCTTTGTTTTAACTGAAGAACATTTTTTAAATAAAAAGCATATTTTTGAAAAAGAAATATTCTTCTTGATATTAATTTAATAACTAGGCAAAAAAATGAATGATAGTGTACCACCACTTATTTGTAATCTAATAGGGGAAAGAGGAGTGTAGCCTTTAGTGTAAATCCAATCATTCATATATATCACATTCCTAATATATGACTAAATGCAAAACAAAGTAATGCTTTTGTAAATAATTTGTCTTATATTATGGTGCTAAAAGTTGCCAATATACCCATAAGCATATAGATTATTAAGATAGTAATTTATCTATTATTGCTTGAGAATTCAATTTCTATCTGTGCAGTGGTGACACATTTCTTTAATCTGAGCACTCAGGAGTCAGAGCCAGGTAGATATTTGAATTCAAGACCAGCCTGATTTACAGTATAAGTTCCAGGACTCTCAGGGCTATTTAATTGAATCAATGTCTCAAAAAAACAAAACTAGAAAAAAAGTTCATCTTCTATGAGTCTAGAAATAATGTTAAAAATTATACTTTTAATACTCTAAAGAGGAAAGAACAGTTAATAGACAAAATTTATTTCCTATCTTGTTGGGCACGTCTTAAATCTAAAAATATTGTCATAGAGAATATTAGTTCTACAGCAGTTTCCTTTGTTCTTGCTTAGAAAAATCCAAAGATTACCAATTTTAATTTTGTAAATTTCACAGCAACATGAGGACACTTGGAAAAAATAATGTATTGGATTGATATAAAATTTAAAATTTCTGCTCAATGAAAAAAATAATTCACATAGAGCCTGGAACTGATAATCTTTCCAAATAAAAGATAGATTGGGGGGCAAGGATGTCCTCTGAGATATCAAGAACCAAGGAAAACAGCAGCAACCACAAATTAATTTACCTGAGTTGCGTGTGTTAATCAGCATGTTGTGAGACCCTAGTGTGCCTTTTGAACTCACAGGCAGTCACAACCTAATCAACATAACTATTGTTTGATCTGTTCCATGTGCAGGAACTAAATGAAACCTGACCATCACAGTGGGGAAGTGCTAAAACTGTTAACACTTGTCATAACCTACAGTCAAGGAAGATGAAAAAAGTCTTTGTTTGATAAAGTGCACATGGTGAAGAAATGTATAGGGCAATTTTCAGCACCTTAGAAATCTGACTGGCAAAAATTTTATATATAAGGAATAAATTCATATAACATTTTATAATAAATAAAAGATCAAATCCTTAGGCAAACTGAGAAAAACTAATTTGCTAAATTCTGACCCAACTTCAATCTGAAACTGGGGTCAGCATGACCCTCAGCCATGTATAGTACTTATAGGAACTTTTACCAATTTGTATTTTTCCGCTTCTGGAACCTTAAGGCTATCTGTTGCCTGATCAAACAAAAATAACTGTTCTTATTGGAAAGCTCTTATTCTGTCATGCTTACCCCAGCTATCACATCCTGGTCAACAAGATGTAGCAAAGTTGTGATTTTTTACCTTTAGACTTCCACACCCCCCAAACCCCTTTCACTCAGCTTAGGTCTGTCTCTAGATTTGTAGCCACAAAAATGTATGTCCCAAGTCATGTCGCTTTGGCTCAATAAAGACTTCAGATTCATAAAGGTCTTGTGCTGGTCTCTTTCTTTTGGGTGAAAACAGCAAGCTACAAGAGCAATTTCTAATTTCTAAATTAATTGAAAAATGCAGTCATTGAAATGATGCTTCAATGTGTCAACAGGAACATTAAAGAGACCACTTATTTTTGCTAAGAATGAGTTAGTGAATTGAAACGAGAAGACTCTGTGAGAGCTAGCACTACAGGTCCTCTTGGCAGATTGACTGTCTTTAACTATTCAGCTTCTTGTTAGGATCAGCAAATATACACATACAATAAAATTATATATTACATGTTACTACTGGACTGCAGAAAAATGTGCAAGCCTGAAAAATGTTAAGTAGACTAACAGGTAACTCATATAAACTCAATCCATTTCTATCTATTCATCTGTCATTGCAGTCTCTTAATTAGGCAAATAAATGAAATGGAATGGAAAATAAAAGCAATCCAGGATTGGGAGATGAAATGCAAAAAGCATCAAAGAGATTTTGAAACAGATTTTATTTTTCAGGCAGAAAAAGGCATGAAGATCTAAAAGGCTGAATTATTTATCCAGTTTCAACAATTTTATGGAGTAAAATAAACATTGCAGCAGTTATCTGGCCATGAAGAAAATACAAAAGAGACTTTCTGATGTGTTGGAAGAAGAGCATTCTTTTATTAATTGATTGGTCTTTCTGTATTTAAGTCGACAATTTATTTTGAATTTCTGAAATAAAATTTCCATGCTTTCTTCATGAACAGCAAGTACAAAAACAGAGATAAAGAGTCATTGTTAGATGTTCAAATCCTGCCTTTGACCATGTCTTTTTGATGTATGTTATATATAGCATGATTCTCACTATGACAGTTTCCTTGTGCTACCAGGATTATCTTAATTCACCCCTGATAGCTTGCTCAACATTTTACATGTAAAACTACAAATTAGCTCTTATTCATAGAAACTCTCAATAAACCTTTGAAATAATTCAATGCTTTCTATTTTTCTTGTGATTATATAGTAGGACCAAAAAAAAGCATTATCTTGTGCTATATACACACAGCTTATGTTATGAACAATGTAATAGGAAGTCATTTTGGCCACTGAATTGAAAACCATTAAAGCTTATCAGTGAAAAATATTTCTGCTTATTTTTTCTTAACTTCCTACGGACTTTGAAACCTCTGTTCCTACTGTGTAGTTGATTACTGCAGCTGTTTCTAATTTGAGCCTATGAATTTCAATCACTTTAATGTTTCCAATCATGTCTGATTCTGAAGGTTTCTCCTCAGATTCAGATCATTTTTGTCATTCTTTTCAACAGCTTGGCGTGGGTGGAGACATAGCTCTGCTTTGCCCCCTTCTTTTTTTTTTTAGTATAATTCTTTAACGATTCTTTAAAATTTTTGTATTAGGCACCCTAATCCCACGTACTTCCTGATTCCTCCATATCTGGGTCTTACCCCTCAGCATCGCCCCTCCCCCAAAAAACAAATTAATTAGAAACAAAACAAAACAAAAAAAAACTACCTTGCTCACCTATCTTTCCTACCTCTTCATTCCTTGTCCTTTCTTTTAAATGTCCCTCTTTAATGGGGGAAGGAGAGGTAAGAACTTCACAGTGGAGCTACAAGCCTATAACCTCTGTCTTATGGAATGCCACTACTTCCCCTGTGTTTCTAATTTTTTCTCATTGTGCTTAAGTATCATATCCCAGAAGAGAAACATGTGTGAATATTCGAGGAGGACACTAGGATCATCCCCTTGCTTGAGAGATCTACCTCAAGTTGGTCCTCTTCATCTTTTGATTCCACCTACTCTAATGATTGTTAGATTTATAATTAAAGATCAAATGGCAAATGCAGAGAAGCTACTGAAGTGTTCAATATTTGGTTTCATTATCCTCAACACTCTGAGTAGATACTTTGGTTGCCTGTTCCTTTGCCTGGTATTTTGAATATAGCTACAAGACATGATAAGTTTCAGACATCAAACATGGTGTTCTTTTAATGAATGGGAAACTCCTGTAACCTTGCTGGAATAATCAGTGTTGGTCTTCTGCTGTTCTAGCATTGGCCAGGTTCTCCACTGCAGCTGCTCTAAGTACTAATTAATGTCCACAAGAGTCTTTTTAAGGTTTCCCACTACTGAATGTCTCATTCTACTAGAGATTTCTGCATTTGTAAAGGGAGAATTTTGTTTAATTGACACTAAACAAATTACACAGAATTTATGGGATTCTATTCTTTCATATGTACTTCACATAGCACAATATTCAATTTGTGGCATTTTTAATGAGATTCAGCTGAAACATTTAATGTGCTGCAGGCCGTCACAAATATGTGAGGAATCATTAGTGCAAATCTTTGTCTCCTTCATATGCAATCACAGAGACATACATTTATAAAACACTATGGGATATCAAAGGCTTTCTATTGAACCATACCACCATCATGTCAATAATGGTGAAAGTAGACATGCAGAAAAGAAAACATTCGAATTAATTATTTACTGTTGTAGCTATCTACAATTTCTCCTTTATTTTCTCCTGAGGACAGAAAGATAACTGATTACACCAGACAAGAGGATATGACTGCATTATTTTTTCCTCTTGTTGCTACATGAGTTACCATACATCATGGACCTTATCACAGCATAGTTTATTATCTTATATTATCTGTCAATCAGATCTAACAGGCTGCATTATTTACAGATTCTGCTTCAATACTCAATCCCCTCAGAATTCAACTCTGCTTACTTATAAGTTTGAGGACCTTTGAATATTTTGGCTATTGTGAGAAATCTTTGGTCCTACACAGCAACATACTACCTGAACTTTCTAGTTGTCTCAGAATTCAAGCCTCATTTCCCAGTTTTGACACATCTTCTTTATTTTTATGCCTTTCTCTTTTCTATTAGTGGGATTCTGTGATCTCAGTGCAAACATATTGGTAATCCAAAGTAATCTTCAAGTTCAAAGGCACCTAACTAGCAAATTAAATTCCCTGAGCACATTTCATTTCTGGAGTTAACTGTCATATCAATAGAGACAAAGATAGACATAAAGGGAATAAGAAAAAAATCTGCCGTATTCATTTACTGGTCTAATTATCTACAGTTTTCCCAGAATTCTCCTGCAGGGACAGGAAGGTAACTGATCATACCAAACAAGAGGTAGAGAATATCTTCTCAGGACTTGAACTGAGATTTTGGAGGAGAGGGGAGAATTTTCATGATCATTTTCTCATTAATGGCCCTCACCCTGAAAGGAAAAAGAGTTGGCAAATTCTTTAAATTCGGAATGTTGGGTTCAGTTTTTCATGCCTCTATATTAGACCAACTTCTTGATGCCAATTCTAAGGGACCAAATCTCTCAGCCAGCACTCAAAACTTTTGTTTATTCTGATGCTGAAGATGCAGTAAACAAGATACTGATTTCATAGATGGGAATTCTCAAGCAATAATAATAATAATAATAATAATAATAATAATAATAATAATAGCACACCATGTGGAGCCTAAACACCCAAACAGCTAGGGCAGCACCTTCCTTTTCTTTAGTCACAAGAGTGAAGTTATGGATAGTGTTGATTTTCTTATTTTGCTTTTACCATTATAACACTGAATAAATACAGACTAAGCTGCTGCTATAGGAGGTAATCATTTTATTATATTTATTTATTTTATTGATGTATTGCTAGATCTGTCATTGACATAGGGGCTCTTTGAGAAAGTGACAACCTTCAAATGAGCTTGCTGACAAACTTTTACTAAATCTGAAACTTAGATGGGTAAATACCCTATTCCTTGCCTAGATAAACACTGTACTAATTCTATCTCTATCACAAAAGCAGCTAAGACTAAAAATGTGGGCCTGTCTACACATGTAGGAAGGGGCAGATGAAAGAATCTACCCTGGTGTTCCAAGCTCTAGTGGGGGCTTTTTTTTTTAATGTATGATCTTGTTAAGGAAAAGTCACTTCTCCTTCTGTACACCAAAAGGTTTAGTCAAAAAGAGAAGCGAAAAGTAAAATTAATTTGTTTTTCTCAAGATACAGGCAGTCCCGCTCTTTCCTAAGACCTCAATATTTGGCACTGGACATCATGCTTCCCAAGTAATAGCGTCCCACCAGGCCCTACCTGGAAACCATAAAGAGCAGATCTTCCTGTTACTCTGCAGGAGACATCTAAACAGCCAAAACAGATAAAAGGCAATGCCAATAGCACTGCATCTTTTTTATTCTCAACAAGAATGAATACCAGACCCGCAAATCCCTAGATCGATTCTGGGCCACTTTGAAATGTGGGAACAAAGATCAAAAACATATTTTTTTTTCATTAAAGAACAGGGGGAAAAGACCTTCTTGGAATTTTTGTTTTGGTGTGGAAATGAAATGAGGCCAATTCAAAAGACAATCTGTTCACTTGCCACCTCTTCTCGAAACTTCTCAGCAGCCCACAGGAGGCTTTCCAATTTCTCAGAATGGTTGGGCACTCAGTACATGCAACATCCATCAGTTGGCAGCTGGAAGTGGGTCAAACTTCCCCCCGGGTGGGTTGGCTCTGTATTGAAGAGGTAATATCTGGCTTGCAGCCACAGTGGAAAAACAAACAGAAGTGGTATCTGTTGGTAGTTATTGTTGTTAATTGTGAAATAGGCAGAGATAGCAAATGTGATGTAAAATTATAGGAAAATACTGACATTTGCGATTTGAAATTAGGATGCTTTTAAATTTGACCTCATCTTCTATCTCTTTCTCACAGCCATGTTTACTTTTAGTCAGAAACCTAATATGTAAGATGATATACGAACCAGATAGGTAAATGCTAATAAAGAAATGTACTGTAATTTTCACCAAACACTGTGAAGTGAGAACGATTAAATCATAAATTTCCAATGAGGTTATGCAAAACTTAGGCTCAGTAATGTGACATTAACCATGTAAAATATAAATTAGTGATGTATATTTGAAAGAAATATGTCCCTCTGTATGAACCTAAGAGATTTAGCTAAAGACTTTTGGTATTTAGATAAATGTCTCACGTAATTTCCGTTTAACTTTTACCATTAACTAATTTTTATAAGTAATAATAATAATTTATTTTTATCCATACAGATCGTATTGGTCTAAATCTATTTATTTGAAAAAAAACAATTCCATACAGCATATTTATACAGCATACAGGGAACCATGGTTCCCCTCCCCAACTTCAGCCAGATACTCCCCACCTCCATACATACTCAACTTCATGTACCATCTTTCTTTAGAAAGCATAATGACATATGAGAACATGCAAGCTAAAGAAAGCAAAATCTTTCAAAAATGGAAAATCACAAGAGATACACACAGAGAGCACTATACAAACACAAAATCAGAAACTATACTATACCACCCAAAAGCCACTGAGGACAAACAAATAAACAAGCAAACCAATCAGATTTAAAAATGTCTACAAAAAGCCGTTTTATTTTGCTTTGGCTGTCTACTGATCTACTGCTGGGTATGGGATCTACTCTTAAGTGTGATTGAGATACCCAGTAAGACTATATTCAATAAAATATTTTTTTCTTTGTAAGAGGATGTCAACTGGGGATAGCTTCTTTGTTAGGCATGGATGCTTATGACAACTTGCCTCTTTCAGGACTCCTTCTACTTTTCAAAGGAAATGTCTTATGCTGTATTAATAAGATCGACCACATCAATATTATTTCCTTTACTAGTAGAATTCTTACAGATATGAACAATCTGTTTATGACATGGAGCACATCTTTGTTCTTCCTAACCAATGTGCTCGATTCCCTTCACTCATGATATTGGATGAGTTATCATCCAGTGTAGTTATTACAAAAAATATTGTAATGTGCTTCCTAAAAGTTGATTTGGAAAAAAAGAAAGAAAAAATATTGTAATGTAATTGAATATTATTTTTATCATGCCATTGATATGTTGGTTAAATACAGAGGTGGATTTATGTGTGAGACCCTTGGGGATAATAATATATTCATGCTTACTTCTAGTGGATTTTCTCAGTTTTGTTCTGAGAAGTACTGTTCTCCTATCATTTCAAACTTGCATGGTTAAGGAAAGAATTATTCAAGAAAGAAAGAAAGAAAGAAAGAGAGAGAGAAAGAAAAGAAAAGAAAAGAAAGGAAAAGAAAAGAAAAGAAAAGAAAAGAAAAAAATAAACCTGGAAAAGTGAAATGGATGAGTTGCTTTCAGGAGAAAAAGCAGCTGCATAAAATGTTAATTTTCTGCAAGTCTTTGTCTTGGCAAATTCAATATTAGTTTATACGTCCCTCTCTTTCCTTTCTTTCCTTTTCACTTCCCTCACTCCCTCCCACCTTCTCTCCCTTCCTCACTGCTTTCTGCCTCTCTTCTTTCTCACCTAACTTCCTTCTTTCTTCCTACATCCCATTTATAAGTATACATCTTAAGGTTTTTGTTGCTGTTAAGAGATACTATGACCACAGCAAGTCTTATACAGGAACACATTTAATTGAGGTGGTGACTTACCACTTCTGAAATTTATTCCATTAGCATTGTGATGGTACATGGTGACCTGCAGGCAGACATGGTGCTGGAGAAATAGTTGAGAGTTCTATATCTTACATGTAACAGGAAATGAAATGGTCTGAGGCCCTGGGCATGGCTTGGGCATATATAAAACCTCAATGTCTTCCTCCACAGTGACATGCTTCCTCCAACAAAGTCATCCCTCCTGACAGTGCTACTCTTTTTGGGGACGATTTTCCTTCAAAGTACCACAGTAAAGGGAATAAAGAAGTGGTATGTTATTATACGTATTTTATATGTATTATAGATTTTATTATGTATAATCCATATAAATCTCTATTAGAATTATAATAAAATTGTAATCAGTATTAAATGATTGCTTTTAACTTTATTTTTGCATATATACGCACACATTTATCACTTTCATAATATATATGTATATATATAATACTGTACCTTATATAAAATATAGTTTTTTATTTTCTATGTTAATTTAATACTCAATGATATAATTCACCACTTCAAATGGCTTGTGTGTCTCTTCCAAAAATATTTCTATACATTTAGGTTACAGAAAAATAAATGTGACCTATAATAAAAGGTATCAGGATTTAGGCATGAGGTATTATCTCTGATTGGAAGACAGCATGGTGTGAGTGTTCAGTTCCAACAAAGAATATGTCGCCTGTCATGAAGAGAAAATAGACACAAGAGAAAAATAAGGGAAGGTAGAGAAAGAGGAAAGTGTGTTGTGAACAGTGAAGACTCTCCAGGCAGGGGGTCAGCTTATTATTTTAGCTGGGAGGCATCTATAAATGGGGAGATTTTGGCAAATTAGGGAAGTTAGGGAGGAAGGGGAAGTGAGAAATGTGGTTCTGCCTTGTTGGCTTCAACAATAACACGGAAATCAGTGACTGCCTGTCATGTGGCTAGGCTTTTTTTCTTTATCCACACTAATTCTTCCTCCTGCTGAGATCATTTTAGTACTCTTGTTCACCCACAAAAAAGATACATCCTGGCATTTTAAAACCTGGAGCTGCTTAGATTTGTAGAGCTGTTTGTTCTTTATGTCTTTTTTTGTTAGCTTAAAAAGGTTTTATTAAAATGATAAGTACCACAATCTAATGGGTCACAATAGTGAAATGAGCTATGTTAGGATATGTGTACATATGGTTTCAATTAACTGGGACTTTTGCTTTGAGTACTGATTTCATCAATAATGATATTCAATTCAATAATATTTCAGTTATTTTTTTCAATTCAATAAATAATATTTTGTTGATTAAGTGCCATGAAAATTTTTAAGGAAAACAAATGCACTACATCTTTGTCCTCTGGAGATCATCTTCTAAGGTTGGGAGCAAAAACACATTGATATAACTAATATATGATAATGTGAAGCTCTCTAAATAAATGATTTTGAGTGACAAGAGAGATACAGTTTTGGATAGGATTTTCTAGATAGAATTCACTAATAACATGACATTTAACTGGGACAAGAAGCTGGTAAGACAGTGAATCATGAATCATCTGACAAAGAACATTTCAGACAGAGGGAAGAACAAAGGGCTATAGAGGCTACTCCTTCAGAATACCTAGAATGTTCTGAAAGAGTCATGCATTCAAGTGATCACAGCAAAATGACCAGGACAAAA
>LOEQ01004361.1:191446-218965 GCA_001685075.1 Bramus lutescens | reverse complement strand
AGGAGAATGGCTGGATCCACTTCCTTCAGAGTCTTGTACGCCATTTTGAAGACTGCCGTTTTATATGAATCAGATATAAAACTACTGAAATAGACCAGGAAGCAACAAGAGCCTTCTACTGTGAGAAGAGTGAATCTCTTGTTGGAAATATGTGGAACATAAGTAAATAAGAAGTACAAGAAACATTAAACACATTATTAGGAAATTCAACGTACCTGCTGTCTAACTTAGACTAGAGATGCAGCCATAAAGGCAGTGATGGAGGCAGGAAGGGATAAAAAGATTCCAGATAGATAATAATGGAGAGACTAAATATAGAAAGATCCAATACCAGTGGAACCCACAAATTTTATGATCTGAACGACAGGATGAAACACTTCAGTTTAAATTAACAAGATGTCCAATGCTATCATCAGATGAGGTTTGGAAAGAGTATTAGAATTTCACCCTTGGCATGATAAGTCTTGGCTTTCCATTAAGTCTAAAGTGGGGATGACTAGTTCATAGATTAATTAGTTAGTCTGTGAATTAAGGGAGAAGTTCAGACCAACTATTACTTAGACATTTGTGTTGATTTCCAATGAGAGTGGCCTCTATAGGCTCAAATAGTCACATACCAAGTCCTTTTGAAATCAGAAGGATTAAAAGGCATGGATTTTTTGGAGTAGGTGGGTCCTTCTTGGAAGGAGTGTGTCACTGAGGGTGAGTTTTGAGGCTTCAAAAGCTTACTATAGGCCCGCCCCCTCACTATTTTTCTCTCTCTTTCCCTGATTGTCTACTGCCTGCAGATCAGAATATATCTCTCAGTTACTTCTCCAGCACCATGCCTACCGGATGCATGCTAAATCACTCTTCGCCATGACAGCAAACTAACACTCTGGAAGTGTAAGGAAGTTCTCATATAAATGCTTTCTTTTATTAAGAGTTGCTTTGGTATGGTTGTCTCTTCATACCAGTAGGAACCCTAACTAAGACAGTACCTTAAACTATGTCTTTTAATGTGACAGGCAACTTTGGCAATATAAAAATTGCCTCTCCTCCATTGCCAGAGTCAACTTGTAAAAATATATTAAGTCAGGCATTGCATGGTTATGATTTAGTCAATAATAGACTGAATATTCAAAAAAAACTGTTTGGCTTATATTACCAAGTAATATCACGGCAGCTTTATATTATGCTAAGTCCACTCACACAAGCACAGAATCATCTAAGGGTGATTTTCTGGAACCTATCTCCTACATTGTGACATAACTCCATGACTAATCTATTATTTTTAATATGTTACCAAGCTATCAAGAAAACAGCTCCAAGCTTTTGTGCAATAGATCCATATTCAAATTATTTTGACTCTCAGGGAAGGAGAGTTTATAGCTTGCATGTCTGTTAGTTTTCATTTCCAAGTTGGTAGGATCTGAAATCAACTCTCAGACAAAGGGTAAGGTCATTTCCAAGAGACACTGATTGGAGAAAACATTCCCCAGGGTGTGCATCACCTTCCATAGGGCATCTCAGATATAAACAGCTCCTACCTAAACAATCAGTCTTGCTGGCCTTCCTGCCTTATCTTCATACTGGTCAACCTATCTATCATGTTGCCACTGTGGCTGTGGTCATCCTTCACTGATAACAGTCTAGTCTTTTCAGTCTTACAAGATGAGGACCAGGTGCTCTCCAACAATCTTCCAGACCTAGTAGCACATTACGACAGCTGAAGCATCCTGCATTGTGGACTGAGTGAGTGCAGCTACCTGGCTATGACTCTTTCAGGATAGAGATAACCATTGCTAGTCTGTCCAGGTGCTATCATTTGTAAACCTTTCCATTAAGTCTCCACTTTAAACATTTGGGTTCATCTATCTATGTTTTTTTTCTCATAAAAACCCTGATCTATCTAGTGAGAGTTAAATTGATCAGATAAATCTTAAAGCCAGAATCATTTCAATCAAGAAAAATGATGAAATAAATAGAGGTTTTCAGAAATGGAGAGAAACTTTGAGAGAAAAAGTTGATATGCATAAGGAATTAAAAGTTGATATGCTATTTAAAAAAAAAGTCTTTTGGTTTACAGCCTTCGAAAAGTCAGAGCTTATTTAACACACAAGGTAATGAGACTGACAGTGACATTTTTGTACACATTATTTTACCTTCCTCAGACTTAGCCATCCACTAACAGCCCATCCCTGTACTGCATCTGCTATGATCCTCTCCCCTAATAAGAAAGCCCCATATATTGTTTCCCCTCACATTTCCCTCCTGTAACACTTATGCTAGTAATATTTACATTGAATAACAATATTGAAACATTTAAATTAAAGCAATAATTTATGAGTAAAATTTATGAGTAAAATAATATATATATGTATTCAATATGTATTATATACATATTAAATACACATTCCTGAATGGCTGGCCCAGAAACTGCATTATAAGATCTATAATGAAAGAAAGAGAGAGGTGAAAGAAATGACTCTGCCATGCAGTGACTGCCAGAGAAGGAGTTGAGTTCGATCCTCTCAAATTCACATTCCAAGTTTGTCACTAAGGAGTATGCCTGCAATCCCAACACTGGAAAAGTAGAGACAGGGGGATACCTATAGCTTATTGGCCATTCAGGGTAGCCATGTAGCTCCAAGTTCAAAGAGACCCGATCTCAAAATTAACACTGAAGAAAAATATGCTCATCATTGATCTCAGACTTCCACATGCATAAACTCTTACAAACAAACAAATGCATCCACACTAAGTTGAGGGCTGAGGAGACAACTCAGTAGATAAAGAAGTTGCTGTACAAGGAAGAAGACATGGGTTCAGCCATCTAGCATCCACGTAAAATGGCTTGTGTAGTGCCATGTGCCTGTACCTGAAGGACATAGGAAGACACCACGGGCTTGCAGGCCAGTCCTAGTCAAGGGGTGAGTTCCAGTTACAATGAGAGAACTTGTCTCAGAAGTCTAGATGAAGGGTAATGAAACAGACACTTGATATTAACCTCTGGTCACTGTGTGTACCTGAACAGGGGAGTGTAACCACATAGATATGTGCAGAAACACACACACATTTCAACACACACATAAAGGATGAGGCAAAAACGATCTATTTTTTCTATTATTTCACTGGAATAGTTTCATAAGAGATATCTATTTTTTGACTTAAATATGATAAAATAAAAAATGCACTGGATCAACAAGGTTTTCAGGCAGTGTCTTCTGCCTTGTTAATTCTAGCTCTGTCAGAATTTGTCCTCTGCAGCAATGTACAAAGAGCAAAAGTCCTATAAGTTCATAGAAAAATAATACATTTAGTACATTTTTACAAGACTATTATGTGTTTGTTAACACCAGTACTTTTGAAAGCTTTCATATTTTTACATCCATATTAGTGGACAGTAAAAAAAAACACTTCAATTTTTAGATGACAGATGTTTAGAAATTTGTCATTTTCTGGGCTGGAGAGATGGCCTGGTGGTTATGAGCACTTGCTGCCCTTGTAGAGTTGTGGGTCCAGTTTCCAGAATTCATGTCAATTATCACACAATGGCTGTGATTGCACCTCCAGGGAATCTGATGCCCTCTGGCCTCTGTGGACAGTTGTATGCAAGTGCTACACATGAACTCTTATAGGCATACTTACACACATAGGAGAAAATAAACCTTAAAGTGTACTCTCTCTAGTTCAAATCTTCATACTTAAGCTACATAGTTTATTCTCACAAGGGTACTTTTAATCTTTTAATAAGTAGATTGTTTTGAAGGGCACATTTTAGATATAGGAATTTATTTGATAAATACAATGATTTTTAAGAAATATTGGTTTTATTTTCAGATTACAAAGCTGTGTTGAAGAGGAAATAATCTAACCACATATAAGATATCTAGCCATTGAAGATTTCCTAAAGTAGATGTTTAAAACAAAATGATGTCTTACTCAATGGTACACTACCTAAATAGTCACCAGAGACAGTACTCATTATTACAAATGGCCTTGGTTTTATTACTAAAATTTGATGAACACAACAATGACTGTCATACAAAGAAGAGAAAACCAAAGAACATATTTTCTACACTGAATACTATGTAAAGAAACCTAAACTATGTCTTCCTCTGATTTACACATTCTAACCTACATATGCCAATCACTCTAGAAATCTTAATCCCCTGATTTATAAAAATGGAAGGAAATAAAGCAGAAGCCAAGAAGCACATTGTTATGATACATAACATAATAATGTCAAATCAAATTTCAGCCACTATGAAATGTTATAAATAACAGCTGTAAGTCCACAAAGAATTTCTTTATTTCTTTCCCAGTAGGGAGTTTGGTAGGAGAGTGTGCATGTAGCTAATAACAAGGACCTTGTTGGGAGTCCAGGGTGCATAGAGGCAGTTTCAGGAGTTTCTCTTTCCCTTTCCCCCATGCCCTAATTCTCAGTCATCAGTGCCCATCACTGCCATCTGACTGAAATAGTGAGTTTTGCTGTCTTAGCTCTATATTTTTTGTATTACATCATAGCACATTCAGAAGGAGCATCCAGAGGCTCTCTGTCCGTGAAGATAAAGCATTCCGTATGGACACATTTTTCCTAGGGCTGTGTATAAATCAGCAACTGAAAGCACACTCATGGTCCTCTTTGCATCTGTTAGCAGTACATCAGCACCACTTCTAATCTTCTTAAATCCTAGACTCTGCCCACAATTTCTATTGCCATGCTTTAAAAACCAGCATTGTCCTGAATATTTCATGTGGTATGGGAAGAATGGCTCCCCGTACAATGCTTGCTTCTTTGTAGTGGGTACGTGAGACTAAATTATAGATTGTGAACTGTGAATTATTCTGGATTTTTCAAGTGGATCCAATGTGTAATCATAGGGGCATGGTGAACTGGAAGAGTGAGAAATCATCCTGAGAAGGATTTGACAAGGTATTGGATGAAGGTCAAGACAGTCATGAGCAGAGAATTTAGGATCATGCTTAAAAAGTCAAAAAAGTCTCTGGTTCCTGAAAAGCTTGTGTAAAGGAGAGGACACAGTCAACAAGACAAAATGGCAGCCTACAGAATGGGGAAAAAAAAAAAAAACTTCACCAACCCCACATCAGAGAGAGGGATAATCTCCAAAATATACTAATAATTCAAGAAATTGGTCTTCAAAAGAACAATTAATTCAATAAAAAAGTGGAGTATAAACCTAAACAGAGAACTCTCAACAGAGGAATCTAAAACAGCTGAAAGTCACTTAAGGAAATATTCAACATCCTTAGCCTTCAGAGAAATGCAAATCAAAACAATTCTGAGATTCCATCTTACACCTGTAAGAATGGCCAAGGGGAAATCTACAGAGACAGCTGAACCTAGCTTGTGGGAGTTCATAGGATTGAACTAGGCTCTCTACATGTGGGCAACAGTTGTGTGGCTTGGTTTGTTTGTGGGGTCCCTAGCAGTGGGACTGGGACCACGATCTGTTCCTGATGCATGAGCTGGCTTTTTGGTGCCTATTCCCTGTGATGGGATGCCATGCTCAGCCTTGATGTAGTTTGAGGAGCTTGGTCCTGCCCCAACTTAATGTGCCAGGATTTGTTGACTTCCCTGGGAGCCTTTACCCTTTGAGAGAGGGGAGTGGGCGACGAGGGATGGAAGGCAGAACTGTAGTCTGAATGTTCAATAAATTAAAAAAAAACATAAAGAAGAACACAAAATTAAAAGATATAATGACAGATAATGTCCAACACCAGAAGTAAAACTGTCATTTATCATAGTTGGCATATATAATATCAACATTACATTGCATTTTAAGTTTTTGGAGGTACTAATATAAATATATTATTTACCCTTCTGTTTCTGCACTTAAACCATCCCATTTATGTTCCTCTTACATTCTGTCACTATGGCTTCTCTTTGTTTGTTGTTTCATACGTACACACACATACACACACACACACACTTCACATTTCCTTTTCGTTGTTACAGAATTTTGCAGCTTATTATATATGGGCAATTTCTTTTTTAAATTACCTCATGGCAATTTGAAATTTTAGAGTGTATGAATTCTAATTGTAGTAATGATCATAAATCAAACACAAAATTTTCTAATTAGTTTACTGTAATTGGGAGAAAATCTGAACTTGATTATGTTAATTGCATACATTTATGACAGGCTTTTAATTTAGATTAATATTTTGTTTTGTTTTGTTTAGAAGAAAGGTGAAGTATGCTGGGTTGTGTGCACACCTTTAATCCCAGCACTTGGGAGTCATAGGCAAGTGGATCTCTGAGTTCAAGGCCAGCCTAGTATACATAAAGAGTTCCAGGACAGGCAGGACAGTTACACAGAGAATCACTATGTGAAAAACAAAATAGATAGACAGATACTTAGATATATAGATAATAAATAAACAAAAGAGGTGACGTGTATCCTTTTATGGATATTGATTACACTAATGCAATACTGAGTATCATACAAATTTTATATGACAACTTTTCTAATTGTTTTAGATTTATGTGTGAACTTGTGTTAAATCTTTGGAATCATTTCTTCTTTATCAAACTCAATAGTTTTCAAGTACATTTGTATTACAATATCTTGGATTATTTATGGAGGTTGTTAGTACTCAGCATTCAGCAAAAGCAAATATGAAGTTGGAAAATTTTGGAGTGAATGTATTAGTGAGTTGGCTCAGTCTTGTTGGGACTATTTTTCTGGCTAGAGCAGCTTAGGGAGGGAAAGGTTATTTTTGTCTCACAATTCCAGGGGATGCCTTGGACCCAGGCAGGGAAGCCACAGCTGTGCCAGCAGAGCAGGAGGGAGGCTGGTCACATGGCATGTGCAGCCAGGAAGGAAAGAGGTCATTCACTGCTTTCTTTCTCCTCTTCCTTTCAGGGCCTTAGCCCACACAATGATGTTGCCTACACACAGAGTGCATTCTCTCACCTCAACCAAGCCAATCGTCATAATTCCCTGCTGACATGCCTAGAGTTTGTTCTGGTGACTGTAAATTCAATTGACAATTATGATTAACCATCACAGTCCAGTGTCACTCACCTCTAAGGATGACAGTAAGAAATTCTGAGATTCTCTTCAACTTGATGATCAGTGGCACAACACTACATTTTATGTATTTTTTTCTTTTTTTGCTTGTTCTTTGCAATTATTTGTGACTGTATTTGAATTCATTCTTTTTTATTTCTATTCTTAATCATGTATCACTGGTTGTTTCAGGAGGTAGAGCCTGCTTATTTCTCTATGCCTTTTTTGTAAGTTCCTACAGAAATTTTTTCTTAATGTTACTCCCTGATTTCTGAAAAAATTATCATGTTATCATGCTTCTATTATCCATTTGTTTATTTGATTTTTGTTTGTTGAGGCAAGATTTTTTTTCCTTTAGAAATAAATTTGACTTACATTCAGGCGCTTTCAAACAATCCAGTCATCTCCTATAGCAGAGTCAAATGTGAAAATATTCCAAAGCAATTTAAACTATTAATTAAATCTAGCTAAAACACAGATGTGGAAAAAATTATTTTTTTGAAAAACCTTGAACATTCTTATAATTGTAAAATCATTCCTTAATGTTTCACCACATAAGGGGCTCCTGGCTCATGTGTCTGGCAAGAAATTATAAAATATCTATGCAAAATGATTTAAGAACTTTTACATTACTTCCAAAAAGATTAAAATAAAAATGACAGTCATTAATTTCTGGAATATTAAATATCATGTTGAGAGATAGATGATGTCTCAGTGGTTAATAGCATTTGCTGATCTTAAAAGGAACTAAGTTCAATTCCTAGCGTCTACATGGTGACTGACAATCACAAATAGCTCCAGTGCTAGAGAATCCAACACATCCTTTTGACTTCCATGGGCACGAAACATGAACATGGTGCACAGACACATGGCAGAACACTCATAAACATAAAGCAAATATTACCATTTTTAAAGTTAAAAATAAGACTGCATTGTAATTTTAAAACTAGAAACAATTCAAAACTATCACGTTGCACACTGCAGCTCACACTCAGTGTGGAAAGACTCATCCTTATTGAAACAGCCCTCTGGTGAGCCAAGTTTATGGTAATCTTAATAAACGTAATTGCATTGTAATTATTTAAACTATAATGACCAAGAAGATGGCTCACTCAGAAAATAGCATCTACTGTTACACCTGAAGACCTAGGATTGTTCCCTGGAGCCCTCACAATGGAAAGAGAATATGAACATCCCATATGGTGGGAGGAGATGCACATTGTGAAATGTAGAAGTGGAGGTGTGTGTGTGTGTGTGTGTGTGTGTGTGTGTGTGTGTGCATGCACACAACACACAACACACTCACACACAGAGAAACTTAGCAACTACATTCTGATCATCACAACTAGCTCTGCCTTCTCTATCATTAAAGAATTCCCTCAATGGCTGAGTTTTATTTGTGCTCCATTTTGAAACTCTCCTCCTAGTCCCCAGATTTAAGACTAGCTCTGTTTAGTTCTTCCTTCACTTGTCACTGGCATTGCTGTTTTCTGTCACATGCCTCAGTAACAACGGCAACACCAAACTACAATTTTATTGGTTTAAGAGACTTGAAATTTGTTAATTGACATTACACAAGAACAGACATTCTAATGGCTGAGGAACCCCAGGGAAAGGAAGCTGTCTCAATTATCCTGTGTGCTGAAAGTGCAGATGAGGCCAAGGTTGTCTGCAGTGTAGATCTGTGAGGAAGACTAATGGTTCCAGCTACGGTTTTAAAACACTACTGTCATACGCGGTTGTAATGTGTTTTAGACTCCTTAACTTTCCAAGATTAAAGGGAATTCTCTTCGTTTACTAGTGATGTACGCAAAAGAACATTTAAAGAGTTTCAGAAAGATGTGTCTGAAGAACACAGGAGAAGAAGCTTGTGTCAGTGGCAACACTCCAGGGAGGAATTAATTTAGCAAAGAAAACCAAATGGATAGTACAATGTAAGGAATTTAAATGAGCAACAGTCCTTTGAGGTAGCTCATTAAATTGATGTTAAAAATCATTTCACAAGACACTGATGAAAAGGAAGATTGGTAATGTGTTGAACAATTAACTAAAATGTGCATGCACTTTGCTATTATCTAAAAGATATAAAGTCTTTTATCATAGTAGATATGAAGAAATACAAAAGGGCTCATCACCTTTGGTAATAAAGAATCCACTACAGGTTAGAAATAACTTTACCATAAATCAGGACTAAGACTTGGATTTCAGGCCTATTCCCAACACGATTCAGGTGTATGGTGAGGAGTGAGCAATGGATCACTCCAACATTGGCTTACTCTTTTATACAGCACAGTGTAGAATGAAGCTGGAGAAGACAGTCTAAGTCCTTGGACCATATGGCTCACAGGCCTTTCTTTCTTTTATGTAACTCAAGGATAAGATTGTTTACAATATTGCTGAAGTTAAAGAAGCAGATAAGTACTAAGGAGAGAAAATATAAGAAGAAAAGAACTACATTATACAATCCTAAAATGTTGATTACTTGACTTTTATGACTTTTATTTACGATTTTTATTTTTTGACTTTTAAAAAATCTGTTTTCTGATATTCGTGCACATCAACAATAAGACAAATTCTATGAATAACAACAACCAGCAGAATATTTACGATTTTTTTCTCTAGAGGACTGATTTAAAAAGTGTCATCATTGATGACATGATCTATTTAAAACAATAAATCCAGTATAATAAACAAAAGTAACCCTGTCTCTTTCTTTTTAGGTATGGGATTTCATTATGTAGTGTAGGCTGGGCAGGACTGTCTGATTTTCATCAGAGCTATGATTACAAACATGGACTTAATACATCTATCCATTTAATTACAGGTCAAGATTTTATGTCATTTTTAAAGATTGATTATTATTTCAGTATAAATACATATATATTTATTTTGTATATTTTTGTGTATCTATTTAGTACACACACATATATACATATACATATATAGAGGGGGAAGGGGGAAAGGAGAGAGAGAGAAGGGGTGCTCAGAACCTAGGAAGGGGTATTGATTACCCTGAGAATTGGTCATGGAGCTGAATGGGTCCTGGAGCTGAAGTTATTGCCAGTTGTTAGCCACTATGGAGTGCTGAAAGATGAATTTGACTACTATGCACTTTGACTACTGAGCCATCTGTCCTCAACTACTGGTAAATATTTTAACATTGTGCTTGCCTAAATATTCCATTCTTTTGATTTAAGCATAAGAAAGGTTTCATTTTACATATGTTCAATAATCTTCAGTTTTGATTGGCCATCTTTGAAATGCTCAACAGCTACCTTAGAGCTCCAGCAGGTCGCAGGGAACTTCCTAAGGTTCCCTGATTATCTTTCATTTCTACAGACACAGAAGGCAGTGGAAGGACGTATGTGATGGATGCAAAAGGCCTGTTAGTACATAATCCATTTCTCCTGTTCGTCCGAGCCTCGAGATTTTATGTCAGCAGTGACTGAAAACTTGGCAGCAACATTGCCTGTTGAGCTGACCACCTCTTAAACCCTGGTTCAGACTACGTGAACCTGTATGTCACTTCCAGGTCTCAGTGTGCTCTCCAAACTGTCAGGCTTTTGAACTTTGCCCACAAGTAAAAAGCTCAGCTACCTACCCAGGAAAATCTCCAGTGTTTACTTCTCGGATATATTTAGGGGACGTTTTTTCTATCCTACTCAGCCATGATTTAAGTGAGAGCACTTGACTGTCTTGACCCTCTGGTTATGTCGGGTGCAAAGGAACTCCTTACTAATTTGCATCCTTAGTCTTGGTTCCTGCTCTCACAGAAGTGGATGCTCTTCTCTTGTTAAGCTCACTGCACCCATTGGTCCAAGATAAATGTCAGGTGGACCTTTCTAGTTTGCTGCAAACGTGCAGGGTTGCTGTGGGTAAGCACTATGTCACATCGCCTAAATTCCGTGTGCAGGACCACAGCGATTGCAACAGGAGCTTCCCAGCTCACTTTAGGATCTCTGTGACCAAGCTTGTGTGCTCACCATAGCTTGGTCCGTGCTTGTAAAATCATTGCTGAATCCTGAGCAATTCTGTGCATGGTAGAGATTGTGCACAAGATGCTTTGTACTGCATTTGGTTGCGGGTACAAACTGTCACACACCTAATGGCTACTGTAACACCTCTCTGCGTTTTATGTTCCTGTGAGTCAGAGGGACTGCGGATGTCTCGCTGGGCTAGAATCCCAGGGCTGGTGAGACGGTGGTTCTTTCTGAGAATCTAAGAGGGAAGTTCTATTCTTTGTGAGCTCCAGGTCCTTCTCGAAACGCTTTCCACCCATGACCATCTCCTCCTACCATCCGCAAAACAGTCCTGAGACCTCCCTCCAGGAGTTAACCTAGGGAGGGTTTTAGAGACACATATGATTACGTCTTGTCTATGTATATAATACACAATAATAGACATGCTTCCTAATACTTGGGTTCATATTTTCTGAGTCCCTTTATCCATGTATGTTGGCATATTAAAGAATTATAAGTATAATATAATAACTAGAGAGGTTGTTACCATGAATTTCAAAGCATTTTTACAGCGTGAGCTTGATGATAGAAAACATTATTTTGAGTGAAGTAACCGAGACACAGAAAGACAATTATCACATGTACCCACATATAAGTGTTTTTTAAACATAAAGCAAAGAAAATCAGCCTACAAATCACAACCAAAAAGAACTTAGACAATAATGAGGACACTAAGAGAGACTTACACAGATCTAATCTACATAGGAAGTAGAAAAAGACAAGATCTCCTGAGTAAATTGGGAGCATGGAGACCTTGGGGGAGGATTGAAGGGGAGGGGAGAGGCAGGGAGGGGAGCAGAGAGGAAAACGTACAGCTCAATAAAAATAAATAGATAAAAGAAAGATCATAAAGCAGATACAGGTTTGAAATACCAGACTTTATCAGCTACAGTTAAGATTCTCTGGCTACTCCCATGTCTGTTGATTCTGTTTTCTGTGATCCACCCGGGTCACTCATAGCTCAGCCCACCTTCCCAGGACGCTGGACAAGTCTGGACCCTCGGTCTAGAGATTCTCTTCTACCTGATTTTGCTGTCATTCTATAATTTCCTTTTTATGTGGGCAGAGAGGTTTCTGGGAAATGGGACAGCACATGATTCGTGCAGAATGACATTTACACATCCCCCGCTGCTCTTGAGGCATTGAACTCTTACTGAGCCATGAAACCCTGAGCCTAGCGCCCTGCTGGTGTAAGGAAGGAACAATGAGATGCATGGGCCAGAAATAGACAGGGTGTGATGTCACTTGGCCACGTCAGTGCTACACAGCCGCCAGGGGGCAGGCTTGGTGACCTCACTGAGGTACCACAATGCCCCTGCCTCAGACTCTTTTAAGAAACAACTAAGCTCTCTGCATTCCCCTGCCTCAGACTCTTGTAGTAAGCAGACTAAGCTCTCAGCACCCCCCTGCCTCAACTTCTCAGGTCTCATTCTCTGCTCTGTACTACCACAGGTGGTCCTCGGCCACTGAGAGCCATGATTATCCAGACCCTTGAGGGAAAGCTCTGTAGCCGCCCTGGGTGAAGTGCTTGGTGCTCAGTGCCAGAGTGCTCACAGCACAGTACAGGGAGTACTTGGGCTGCTCGGTTGCCCGAGACCATAGCAGGCATGGGTATGAGAGGTTCAGAGTCAAAGGTCATGACCTTCAGTAGTTCAGTAGGGCAGGGCCTAGCATAGGGACCGTGCCACGTGAAAGTTGGTGTTTGCTGACTGCAGCCAGATCTTCCCCAGGCATTCACCACTCATTTCACAGGTTCAGGGTCAGAGGTAGTCGTGACCCTTAGAGTTCACAGTTTCCTGCCTGAGGTAGGGGTGGAGGACCGGCCTTGAGTGCAGAACGAGTTTGTGACTCTCTGCGCTTGTTGATTGCATCCAGACCTTTTGGAAGTTCTTGATGGGAGAAATCCCGTGTGTGTGTGTGTGTGTGTGTGTGTGTGTGTGTGTGTGTGTGTGTGTGGTGACATCAGAACACACTCTTCCAACCCTACAGCATGGAGCCAAGGACCGCATGAAGAGCAGAGACTTCTGGGTTGTGATGGGTGGGGCTTCTTACCTGTGGTCACCACCAACTTCTGGTGCAACACAGGAAGTGATGCAATGGAATCTGCAACTCTGTAGAGGACACGTCACCATAAATTTTAAATATAACGCATCCATCCATTGTCACTTACTCCAAGGTCATTTGTAACTTTCATTTACATTGATTTTATTAACCAGGAAATATTTATAATTACTAAGCAGGATATATGACTTTTAAACACTGCTGTTATTGAAACATATTACATATCTAGATGTTAGTACTTCATCTTTTTGCCTTGCGTTTGGACTCATGGAGATGGTGTTTCTCACAATAACAGCATATTTTAAAAAAATAGAAAATAATGAGTTCTGATAGAAATAAAATTTCTTGGAGATGGGCCTCATCTGAATGATCAGTTGGGCGTCTGTTGATTGGCAAATAACGCCGCACATCTTCACAGGGAGATTCATGTGTTGTCTGTATCCTTCCTTGACATATTGGCTTTCTTACGAACCTGAATAGTGTGATTTAGACATTTTATTTTGAGAGTTTCTGTGTCTTTTCAGGGTAAATGATCCTCAGAAACTTGTAATGTTTTTGAAACAAAACTTATTTTTCGTGCAAACACTAGGGCCGAAAAATTTATATCTACCCAGAAGATAAGGGTTCTTGGCTTTTGTTAGTTTTATAAGTTTTTGGAAGTTGGTCTCAGACTCTATCAAACATGAGGGAAATCTAGTGTCTCTGCTGTTGTTTTTTGATATTCTTGAGTTGTTGTCTGGGATTATTGTTTCAATCTGAATGTGGGTTATTGTACTTCTTCTAGGAAACCACAGTAGCAGTGACTTCTCTTCATATATGCTTATTTAAAAATAACATAATTAGTACCTCGGTTTTGGAGGAGAATTTACCCATATATAAAATTCTTGGTTGATGGTATTTCTTTTATTGCTTAACCCTTAAAATTGTTTATGCCCCTTTCATGACCATCAAACATCTGGTGAGAAATTACCCATGAGTTTCCCTAGGGGTGGTTCATGTGCACAATGAGCAGTAGTCAGATAGCACTTTTAAATTTCCGTTGTCTTCCGGTTTGATGATTGAAAAATAGCACAGTCTCTGAATTTCCACTGTTTATAGAGTTGACTGAGCATCTTGCATTTTTAGTTTTATGTTGCACATGCTTTCGTGTGGGAGGACTCAGCCAGCATTTCTCCCAATATCCTCTCTTCTCTTCTTCTATTTTTAAAAAATAATTGGAATTATATCACTTTCCTCCCTCAGTTTTCTCCCTCCAGCCTGCCCTCTCTCAGGCACCCTCTGTCTACACAATCTAATATACTCTCCCCATGTCACACTCACAAAAGCCTCTTTTCTCTTGGTTATTATCAGCTGGAATGGCAAATATCCATCTCTAAAGTGCAATAAGTGTCACTCAAATGTTGATAACCAACAGCTGTCTACGTGAACTTGAGGTCCACTCAACAGGAGGGAAAGCATGCTTGTTATGGAAACCTAGCCAGCATCCTGTGATTATGGAGACTGTGGACCTTAGAAAAGACTCTGCTGCATCCTCTTTACTAAACTAGTATAATTCCTTTCATCCTTCAGGCTTCGTTCAAGAAACTTCTAGTGACAGCTCAGTAAACTTCAGGATATAGCATAGATTCTGCTGGGGTTTGTTTGTTTGTTTGTTTGTTTGTTTGTTTGTTTCATTTTCTTTCCTTACCCTCAACCATCCAACTATCATATTTACAAATTATTTTTAACCATTGCTTATTTTGTGTGTGCATGCATGTTTGCACGTATACATATGCTGTTAGAAAGTACCAGTGAATATGTGTGGAGGTCAGAAGATGACTGGTAAGATTTGGTCCTCTCCTTCCACCATGTTCTGGGGATGGAGTTCAGGGTAAACAGCTGAATAACAAACACAGTTAAAGCTGAGTCATTGCGCTAGTTCTCACTTTTCTACTGTGAAAAAACTGACGCTGAAACCCTGCTGTGAAAATTTCATTTTCATTGTTGTGCTTTGAAGCTCTACAATTGCTGAATTCTTCTTTCGTCATTTTTCCATTTGGTCATTTTCTTTTGTTTATATGTGTTTGTAATTTCTTCTTGGCCTTCACCTCTGATTTTCATGACAAACTTGAATCCACATGACATGTTATTTCAAAATCTTCAGCGAGTTCACATTGTTTTGCTCAACATATTCCATTCCTTTATATAAACCATATGTAATTTTAGATATGTATTGAAATTTTGTTGATGAAAACAGCGTATCATAATAACATTTTATAAAAACATATTATCATGTTTTAACTATGCCCATATCCTGAATTATGAAGTTGATTGCTTCACCTGCGTTAAAGTGATTGCTAAAGAACATATGTTGACATTTTAGCTGTACCTCTCTATCATGAGATTAGCTCACATATGGGACCACATGGAGTTTCCGATTTTTTTTTATGTCTACATAAGAGGCCCTGTTTGTCTTCTTATAGATCAATTTCTATTATTATTGTTTTTCACTTTTCATGGCAACAGGCATTTTTCAGGAACACAGTTCAGGTCCTCAACCATAAATGAAACATTTGATGTCAGCCTCCATTCTATTGCACCTTGAGGAATACCTTGCCATGTGGCTCATTGTTATAGTTCATTGGTGTCACAGTTGGAGAGGACTATTGATTGATCCCCTCACTTGGCAGCTTTCATCATATTTTCTGGTACTATGAGAGCTAGAACACAGGAAGGACAATTTCAGGTTACATCCAGCTTAAATCTTGTGGGTGCTGTATATAAGGAGTGCTGTGTCTCTAGCATTAGGGAATTAACTGTCAAGCACTGAGAAGCTACCAGGGACAATCACAGTTGACTCTCCTTTGGTAAGTACCTGGACTACCCTGACTAGCAACTCACTCAAAAGACATTTTCTGCATGATAATTGTGTTTTTGTTAGATTGTTTTGGGGACTATATCAGCCAAAAGGGCATAACCTCATGCAAGGTATAGACACAGATACATGCATGTATATGTCTGTTTATAAATAAATTCATATATTTACATATGTAGACATGTTTTTGAATATGCGTAGTTTTATAAAAGCTTTATAAATATCCTTGATGTTATTTGTGCCTCCTCCCTCTTTCATTTTCTGTATTGACCTCCCTTCCACCCCCAAAATGACACCATGTAAGGAATCATTTCATTTTGACATTATGAATAAAATACAATTCTGTTTGGACTTTTACAGTTCTTACTGATAACATTTTCCTCTTAGAGGATCAAGTCAAGTCTTACTTTTAATGTACTGTTCTCCTCTCGTGTGCATTCCATTTTTTATTGTTATAGTTGCTCTTGCCCTGATACACTTGAAGATCACTAATTATTTCATAGAACATATTTTCCATTGCTCTGTATATTTTCATGTTATATCCTTTCCATCTCTTAAATTAATGAGTATATGCATGTATGTTGGTAGGTATGTAGGTACACACTAAAAACTTTTGCACATATTTACATATATAAGAACCTGAATTTTCTGAGGTGCTGTTGACCTAACATATGTTTGTACAGCACATATGTCCCCACTACGATTTTATGCCTAGCCCTGTATTTATACTCTAAGACATTGTAATAAATTTTCTCTAAATGAAAGACAAATGTATTTTAATTTAATATTTTTTGAGAATTTCATACATGAGTGCTGTATTTAAATTATTTCTACTTCTCTCTTTACTCATTCAAACTCCTTTTACCCTCCCCATTTCCTCTCAATTTCATGACCTCTTCCCCTTTAATTAATTATCACTGTTACATATAATTTACTACCTAGAAATATGGGAATGAATTTTGCTGGCATAAGTAAAACAAAATAATAGAAATTAAAGGAATATTTTTATCTTATCCTATGAGAGTCTCAATATTTTTAATTAGAATAGGTATAACCTACTTGTTATTTCATCTAATGAAGTTAAATATGCCAGTACTAGTGATATATGTTATGGCTCTTGGGTATATTAAATGGTTGTTCAATATGTATCTTCAAATAAAATATTTGCACATATATAATATTTGCAGGTGTTATAATATGAAATATATAATATAATATTTTCAAGAGTTACAATATGAAAAATTTGACTACAGATTCAAATAATTTGTCAATATGAAGTTATCAGTATATATACACACACACACAGAGGCGTGGCATAATAGGTAAAGCTGGATTAGATGTTAAAATTGCTCACTAGTATCAAGTGACTGCTCACTAATTCATTCTGAATTCCCCAAGGCTGGTTTGTGCTTCCCATTAATCATAGTTCAAGCAAATATTTGTTGGGCAGTCAGTATGTTAAGCAATTCACTGAGCACTTTCTCCATACAATCTCACTAAAGCTTAAAACAATTTTGGAATATTAGACATATTATCTCTTTGGTAAAGCTTATAATTAGTGTGTCCATAGTATCACATCTAGTAAGTAACTAAATTACTTTCCAGGGCAAGTTATAGGACTGTAAAGCCCCTGGGATGAACACATCTGTATATTGAAAGCCCATGGATGTATTCACTAGAGAGATAACTGCAAATAATTACTGCTTTATAAAAACATTTAAATTTGCCTAAAGGGGTATAAAACTATAAGCTTCATTTTCCTTCTTACGTGATCATCAGAGAGGTGGAAAGTCCTTTTAGATATTCTTGAGGAATAAATGAGCCAGTCCAATGTCCCTCATTGAGCACATGTGTCTTAGTTGGTGTGCTTTGAAGAGACACCATGACCATGACAATCTCTCATAAAGAAAAACAACTAGGGCTTGCTTACATTTTCAGAGCTTTAAACCATTATCAAAACAGTGGGAATCATGGTTGCAAACAGGAAGACATGATGCTGGAGAAGGAACTGAGAGTTCTGCATCCAGATCCACAGACAGTAGGAAGAGAGAGACACGGGGCCTGACATGGAATTTGGAAATATCAAACCCCAAACCTCAGTAACACCTCCCACAAAGACGCACCTACACCAACAAGGCCACACCTACTAATTCCTTTCAAGAAGTGCCATGTCCTGATGACCAAGCATTCAGATACATGAGCCTACAGGAGTCATATTTAAACCACAAGCATATAGAAAACTCTTCAGTTTTTTTTAACCTTTGTGTTAGCAGCTATCCTACTATTACATGGTTTCCTTTTTTCAAGAGGAGAAAGTTGACATAACACACTTTTATACACTGTCTAAATACTGAGGAAACAATAAATGGCATCATGCCAAAGGAAAAATATAAATTAGTCTCTCTTTCTTAACTCTTTGAGTAGCCAGTAGACGATACAATAACACAAGTGTATGCCTGAGAAAAAAAAGTGAGTAATATGTGTCAGTTTACTGCTTAGATTCTAAGATTTCAAACCATCCAGAAACCATCAAGCTTAAAATTTACCATCTTCCTTAAATTACAGATAAAGAAATTGTGCCTCAAAAGAGCTAAGTACCTTAGTCAGGGTGGAACAATGTGGACAGAGGTATCCAGCAGAGGGTTCCTGATTTAGCCAAGTATATTTTATCACTATACTTATGAAGGCTAACTCGGTTAGGTTACAAAATAAAGTTATCATTAGTTTCTTCTAATCTTACCACACTTACAACACACTACCTTACCCCACTACTGTCAAAAACTATAGCAAGCTTTTCACAGCTGACATCATTTGGACATTAATTTTTCTGATTTTCCTTATGCATTATGTTTCCAATACATCAAGTACCAGGTAGTTTAAGGCAGGACATCAGTGGGCTGCATGCCTACAGTTTCATTTGTGGGTACCAGTCATGCTGGATCTCCTGGGTTTGGGTTGCCCTGGTTTTGAATGGTATAGTGGGAAAATAGGGAATGTCATAATAGAAAATGACATGAGATATTACTCCGCTAAGATACCAGGACACACGTACAGATAGTTACACAAATAACCTGCAAAAGGCTTATACATAATGCCCTCATATTCTGTGAAAACACTAAAAATTTACTTTTATAGTTATAATATACATAAGTGTATATGATAGTAAAATGCTACTGTGAATCTGATTACCGACAGCCTGTCAAATATTCCAGTTAGAAGAAAAACAAAAAGAAAACAAAAGCAGTACTTGGATCCAGAAAACAAATGGCAAACCCCTTTACTTTAAGAATAGGATCCATGAAAAATGGCATTTAGATTAATCCCAACAGAGTGGCCATCACTGTAACGAGTGAGGCTTGGCAGAGCTATCTTCAACTCCATTCCCCTGCTGTGACAAACAGCAAACCCTATACTTAGAACCTGCTTGCATTGTTGAGATAAAATTTACCATGTCACTTCCTGTGCAGCTTTTGATTGTGTTTATGGTGTGTGGCCGTTCCACAAAGTCTTCATGAAATTGCTGTCATCAGCTATTCACTGCCATCACAAACCACAAATTACTATTTTTTTTTAAAGTGCAATCATCTACTCTCAATAGTCTTTTCAGACCCTTCAATGAGCAGTTTAGATATTGGGTAATTTTCTTTAGACCCCAACATTCACTTTGTCTACAGCCAGAGTTATTTGTTCTTTGTTAGAGGGAACATCTTTACAAAAGCCTGTTTAACGCAGTTTTCATAAAGGGTATTTCATGGCTTTGTTAGCTCTTCCTCTTGATCTATCGATCAAAGGCAGTGCAACAAAGTGAGGATGACATGCTTATCTTCTATTTTTCCTAGCATGCACTTCATCCCCTGGGATCTGAAGTCTACTCTTCAGTTACTGCAATGTTCATTATCAAATTTAACTCTAAAGAGCTAAAATAGATTTAGGTTCTTTTTCAATTAACTCATGTATTATTTCAAATTTGTCAATGGGCTCCATTCTTAACGTAGTGTATAGATGATAGTTTCTTTTTATATAAATACTTATTATTATTTATTTGTTAGGAGTATAACGGTCTGCCTGCATGTACTCCCGCAGGCCAGAAGAGGGCACCAGATCTCATTATGAGTGGTTGTGAACCACCTTGTGGTTGTTGGGAATTGAACTCAGGACCTCTGGAAGAGCAGCCACTGCTCTTAATGGCTGAGCCATCTCTTTACAGAACAATACTGCTTCCTGTATGAATATTGTAAATACCTAAAATTGATTTTGTTCTTTATTGCTTTCTAATTTATCACAGTTTTGGATATTTTCTACTGAGATTAACTATGTCTTGTGGGAATAAACACTGCCTGTAGGCAAACTACTTTCTAGAAACAAGAGTATCACCTCTCAGAACAAACAGAATAGATGTTTTCATACATGATGAAGAGTATTTAATTATTCAAGTAAACAAAAAATTGAAATGTGTACACATTGAAATTAACAAAGAAAAAATTAAACTAAGTATGATGACTGTTCTACAGGAAAAGAAGCTGTAATTTTTCTTCTGCAAGGGAAAGCAGCTACAATGCCACAGTCCTTATAATGTTTTCTTCAGGCTTATTGATTGATCTAGATTTATCGTACTATGCTCATTAGTTTTTATTATTAAGTCAACACAACCTAGTTCACCTGGGAGGAGGGACCACAACTGAAGGATTATATAGGTCATATTAGCCTGTGGGCATGTCTGTGAGACATATATATTTCTGATGGGTATGGGAAGGACCAGTCCACTGTGGTACCCATCAGTAGGCAGGTGGTATGTAAGAAAGCAAGGAGGAAGAGGAGAGAGAGAGATTAAGAGAGTCAATCAATATCATGTTTCCACATGGTTTCTTCTCCAAGATCCCACCTAGGTTCTGTTTCTAACATCATTCAGTGATGGATTGTGGCAAAGAAATGCTAGATGAAATAAACCTTCCTCCCAAGTTGGTTTTGGTGATTATGTTTCTAACAGTAGCAGAAAAGAACCTACAACTACCACATAACACATTTCATTCTGCTAAGACCACCTCAAATCAACACAGGGAAGAAAATTCACATTCCCAGTATCTCATGGAGCTTGGGAATATCACTACTATATCCATCAGAAATGATGGTGTCCTTATTGGCATTTAACTGGTAATATGTACAACTCTGTAGTAGCTCCCCTCAACTTAGTAGAAACAAAGTCTGAGGAAGCAGTTAGATTTCAATTATTCATTAAAGATATTCTATTTGAATAGCAACATTAAGAAATAAATCAAAACAAGTAAAACTAAGAAATATCATTTAGTTTCAGTTGAAAAACAATTTCAACCCAATTTAACTGTGACTTTCTTTTTGTATTATATTCTTATTTATTTATTTGTTTGCAAATTATTTATTTATTTATTGTTATTTCTCAAGACAGGGTTTCTCTGTAGCTTTGGAGTATGTCCTGGAACTACCTCTTGTAGACCAGGCTGGCCTTGAACTCACAGAGATCCACCTGCCTCTGCCTCCCAAGTACTGGGATTAAAGGCTTGCACCACCATTGCTAGGTTTTATATTTTATTTTTTTTTTAAAAGAAAACAAACTATCTTCAAACTATCTTTTTTTCATTTCACACACCAATCCCAGTTCCCACACCCTCTTCTCCTCCCATTCTCTCCACCTACCCTCCCAACCCCAACCCCCACACACTTCCCAGAGAGGGTAAAGCACATTGCTCCAAAGAAGGACCAAGGCCCTCCCTACTATATACAGGCTGAACAAGGTATCTATCCAAAGAGAATGGGTTCCAAAACGCTAGTACAAGCAGCAGGGACAAATTCTGCTGCCTCTGCCAGTAGCACTGCTTAACTGGGATTTTCTAAAGCATAAATCATAGTGATCTTCCATTAGGAAGAAGTCTAGCTATTGGTACCAGCTTATTATGGAATATTACAGGCTGATATCGAAGGTGGAGATTGTCATGCCCAAATCTGCAAAGTCCCAGCAAAAGCCAACAAGAAGACCAAGTCCTGTATGTAAAAGCAAAGAGCCTTTATTTTATGCAAGTTTGCAAACTCGGTCTCTCTGAATGTCCAACGTATTAGAATACACGGAGAACCCGAGCTCAGTTAGAGTAGGATTTTTATAATAGTAAAGTTGGGGTGAGGGGTTTGTGAGGTTCAGGACCCCTGATTGGCTGACATTTGTCTAGGGTGTCCTGGTGAGTGTGTCCTGGAAGGTGATCCTATCTGTAGAGGTTGGAATGTTAGGCATTTCCTTTGGATGGTCTGTTTTTGGGTGGTGCTCAGGTAATCTCAGTTTATGACTCTTCCTGCAACCAGGCACTGCTTCAGGGTAAACTACTGAGACCCAGGCCTCTTCTTAAATTTATCGATGGCTGAGTCCTACTCTGGCAGGTGATAATGGTTGGAATAAAGAACTTCCTTTGCGTGATCTGCCCATGCTTAGCTTCTCATGGCGGACTCTCACAGAGAAGATGGTAAATTTATCTGAATTTCCATGAGTATATATATTATTTTAGTTGAGGACAGGCTTACTAAAGAAACTGTAATCCTGTAACCCTTGGATATGTTTTGATGTATTAGTTGGAGATCTCCAGATAAATAAAACGATGTGTGTGTATGTGTGTGTGTGTGTGTGTGTGTACGCGCACACACGCACATGCATGTTTATGCATTTCTATCAATCAATCTACCTGTCTGTCTATCCACCTATCATCTACCTATATGGATATATGTTATATATAGTTATTAATTAAAAATAACAGGTTGCCACCCGAAAGTGGTGGTGAATATGGATCTTTGCATTTGCTTCCATCAATTGCTGCATGTAGGCTTTATGATGACATTTAAGATAATCATCAATCTGACTACAGGGCCAGGCCAGTTCAGGCATCCTTTCAGCTATTGCTTAGGGTCTTAGCTGGTGTCATCCTTGTGGATTCCTGGGAATTTCTCTAGTGCAAGGTTTCTTGTTAGCCCTATGAAATATCTCTTTGTTCCCTCAATCAAAATATCTCTTTCTTTGTTCTCCGTCTCTGTCCTTCCTCCTTCTCGACCATCTTATTCCGTCAAGTTCTCCTCCCCTCTCCCCTTCATCCCTCTTTCTCTCCTGACTTCCCTTTGCCCCCACCACCATGCTTCCAGTTTTCTCAGATGATCTTGTCTATTCTCCCTTCCCAGGGGGATCTATGAATGTTTCTCTTAGGAATCTCCTTGTTACTTAGCTTTTCTGGGGTTGTGGACTATATGTTCCCGAATTTTTGCTTTCAGCTAGTATCCATCTATGAATGGGTACATACCTTGCTCATCTGTCTGGGTCTAGGTTACCTCACTCAGGATGGTTTATTCTAGTTCCACTCATTTGCATGCAAATTTGAAGATGTCATTGTTTTTGAGTAGTGGTCTATTGTATAAATGTACCCCAGAACCTGGAAACAACCTAATAACTAGATTATAAGAAGCATTGTCTTAGTAAATCTGCTGTTTTACTTTACCTGCTCAACTGCAAAGTATGGAAGCAGAATTGGCCAGTGTCATTGAAAACTGGTATCATTTTCAGTAGCCTGAGATCATGGAACCTGGCTCTCTTGACAGTGAAAACTGATCTCAGACTGGGACCCTGTATGTGGACATATGAATGTAAAAATAAACCTCAGTCCCATGTGAGTCACTATAGAGTTAACTTTTCTACTCTCTCAATACTAAACAGATACAATGCATATTAAGTCAATGAGAATTCAGGATTTTTTCTGGAAGAATCAAGCTAACATCAGTATGGAAAGTTGAAGTTATATTCTAAGTTTAGGAAAATTTCAGCCTCTTCCCCCTTTGTGAATTTAATATGCAGAGTCTCACAGTCTTGCAGATAGGCTTGGGTCTTTGATTATTCAAGGTCCTGCCGAGCTGATGCTAGATCTAGCATAGATCTGTTGAGAAATTATTTTTTGTTGGTGGAGTCTGCTCGTTCGTTTCCAGGCCACTTAGACCCAAAATAATCACACAGGCACTATATTATTTGCAATATTGTTTGGCCAATAGCTTAAGCATATTTCTAGCTAGCTCTTCTATATTAAAGTAACCCATAGCTATTAATCTGTGCATCACCACGAGGTCATGGCCCACCAGCAAAGTTTTGGTGGGCTCTAGAAGAGAGGCATCTGTCTCCTGTGGTGGCTACATGGCTTCTAATTGACTCCACCTTCTTCCTCCCGGCATTCAGTTTATGTTTCCCACCTAGCTCTACTCTGCCCTATCACAGGCCAAAGAAGCATCTTTATTAATTAACCAATAAAAGCAACACTTATAAAGAAGGATCTTCCACACCATTTATTCTTATTCAAGTTTTCTTGTTAGGGAAAAAATTAAAATAAATAAATAAATAAAACAGGAGAAATATTGTCAAATTGTTCTTATTTCAAGATTTCAGGATAAGATGTATTAGACCTATGATTTACAGATTTTTGCATTTTATTTTTGTAAGCCCACAGTGACAGAAAGCAGGATAACTTTAGCCTGCTTTACACGTGGAAATATGAATACTTGCAGTCAGAGTGAGTTTCCTTCGCAGAGTGTTTTGACAATGTTTGTGGTGTACAAAGCAAAATAGCAAGAATAAAAGCTGTGCTATTCAGTTCAATGCAGCGATGAAGTTTATGGCCTACCACACACACAGATGCTGTGACTGGTTTTATGAAACACAGGTAGTAAAATGTATTTCTGAGACTGAATCCTGTGGCCATGTGTGACTGAATATAAAGAATATCTGTGCCCCGATCCTTCACCGACATCCCTGTATGTGTACCAATTTGTTTATCATACCTGTTTTCTGCATATGAGTTTCACCCTCTTTTATTGCGTGAAAAAAAAATCCTGAAAACTAAGCTTTAGATGTTAATATAGCTCAAAATAAATGTGTTACTTAAACAAAGTTGACATTAGTATTTAATTTAAAGAATATATCTAAACATTTGTATTAAAAGTTTATCTAATGAATCATATATTGATATTAGAAGCATGCTTATGATTTTATGGCAAGAAAATACTTTTTGTGTGGCTTTTTATAAAACTAGAGCTACAGAAAACTCTTTTGAAATACTTAGAAGTGATAAAGAGTTATAATTTAAAAGGATTAATAATACACCTATTATTGTAAGTTTTATTAAACTTCATCAATATACCCAATTTATTATTTTACAGATATACTAAAAATTTAATAATTATAGTTTTATATAATGTTTTGATATCTGGTAATACACTTCATTTTTCATTGTCTCATTCTTTTTCTTCTGTTTATTCTTTCATATGAATTTGAGATTAATTTATCCTGCTGAAATACTTATTTTTAAATGTGATAATCATATTACTTATATTTAGAGGAATAATAAGGAAAGAAACTTTTATGTTAGCAATCACGTTCCCCTTACTCTATTGCTTCAGAATTTGCAGCTTATGATAAAGTACCCTAATATTTCTGATTACAGTTATTTTAAATGTCAGAATATATTTTAATTTAAAATTTCAAGTTCTATTTTCTTTCAAACCTTAACTATAATTAAATGAAATTTTAGGCTAGTTTATGTTCAGATTTATGACATTATTTTCAACATTGTAGCAGATAGCTATACTATCTTAGATAATATTCTAATCCTCTTTTACCTGATATACAGTTAAACAGCAGTGGCTATATGCTCTGATCCCTAGGGAATTCTCATTTTTACTGAATAATGCAGGACTGATCATGTATCTGCTTCGGCAAGTATAGCATTATATTTCAAGGATAATTTTATATGATTTTTATTCTCATTAATAAACTAGAATCTCAATACTCTCAGATTGGTTTCAGGAATGAAGTAATTTCTTAGCCAACCTACCCTCAATTACTTATAAGTTTATGCCAGTTGGCCTGTGCCTATAGAGTCTTATTGTTTTCTAACTTATTTTATTTATAAATGGGAAAATGTTCTAGAAATGCATTAGAAACATTAAAATATAACCAGAAATAAATCCCCAGGTTAAAAAATGTTGCGGGAGCTCCTTCCGCTCCTTAAGCCAATAGCTGCTGAGATACCAGCCCATTGGGGCGTGGTCTCTTTCTCTTTAAAAAAGCAGCAACTGCCCTCCGCTCGCTCTCTGGCTTCTGGCTCTGCTTCAGGTGACTAGGCGACTTTCCTGATTGCGCAGAGGGCTGTGGTCTGGGATGGTGATCTGTAAGTTTTCCNAAAAAAGCAGCAACTGCCCTCCGCTCGCTCTCTGGCTTCTGGCTCTGCTTCAGGTGACTAGGCGACTTTCCTGATTGCGCAGAGGGCTGTGGTCTGGGATGGTGATCTGTAAGTTTTCCCCTTTAAATAAATATTCTATTAATCATAATTCCGAACCGGTGTGGGATTGTTTATGACTTATGCTTTCCTCTGGCGCCCAAAAGTTTGGTTTTAGAACTCCTCCTTCCCCTCCCAACTTGGCTGCCTGCCGCCAGCTCAGCTTGGCATGAGCCCTCCCTCAGTCGTTTTTAAATCTCCCTTGCAAGCACAGCGCTTAAGTGGCGCGAATCAGAGCACAAGCGGTTGCCGAAATCTGCAACCCGTTGGGGCGACTCTGTAACGTGGAGGCATATGCAGCTTCTGGGTTGCTCTTCTCTACTCCTGGATTCTGGGTTTTTGGTTCCATGTATGGAATTCATTTAATTACATTTACTTTGTTGAGCAACTCATATTTCCCAGTTTTTAACAAATTCTAAGGCGGACACTGAAACAGGACGCCAATAGGAATGAATGATCTAAAATAAATTAAGCAAGCTGTCGTTAATTATAGCTTGCACTCTGCATTTGTTAAGGAAATGATAAGGACTTGGGCTTCTAATGTCANACGCCAATAGGAATGAATGATCTAAAATAAATTAAGCAAGCTGTCGTTAATTATAGCTTGCACTCTGCATTTGTTAAGGAAATGATAAGGACTTGGGCTTCTAATGTCAGTGCTACTCCCCATGATTGCTCTCTGTTAGTGTGCAGTTTTAGATGACGGACCTTCCTTGATGTTTGGAATTTATTTCAGAGAAGAATCCAAACATATGGAAGAGCAAGGAAGAGCAAGAGGTGTGGAGGTTCCCCAAGATCAAATTCTTGGTGTAGGATCATATGCTTATCCACAGGTACAAGCTCTTTATGATGAAGAAGTATTGTCTTAAAGCAGCCTTGAATGCCTGAAATAGGATGCAAGATCCAGGGAAAAGGGTCTATTCATATACCAAGATTAGGCAGGGATAGAGAGAACCCTTTATTGACTTTTTGCAAAGATTAGTTAAGGCTCTGGACATAGGCTTAACAGACCCTGAAGCCAGATGAATACTTCTTGAATCACTGGCTTTTGAAAATGCAAACATAGAATGCAAAAAGATAATTGGGCCTTTAATGTCTAAATCAGCACCTATGGATGAATAGATTCAGCATACAATGAATGTTATGACATTTGGCTACAATGATGAATCTTGGGTAGAAGAAGTGATTTCCAAAGCAATGAGGAGACATCAAACTGCCAGGTGTTTTAATTGTGGTAAATTAGG
>LOEQ01004361.1:141990-176971 GCA_001685075.1 Bramus lutescens | reverse complement strand
TTTTTTTTGGCCAGGGGACTCAAGCTTCAGTCTCATGACATGTATAAGTTAATTTATACATTTGCTTAGAGATTGCTTGCCAAGGATTCCTTTGAGCTGTGCAGATCTGGATGAAACTGCAAAAGTTCTAATAATTCTCTGATGTCTAAACCTGAGCACATGAGTTCTTAATTCTATTGAGGCATTATATTTTTTGTGTGATTTATGTAAACTGCTGATATATGTGGATCAATTTCCTCCAGTAATCATGCAGGATAAGCTGAATTTGGAAAATGGATTCCAAAGAAAAAACGTAGACAGAAGTTAGGAAATTTAAACAAGAATTGAGAAAAAGACACATTTCTCTTGGTTCTGATCCCAATATATCATTCTTCAATTGAGAACGTCTCAATATTCTACAAGAGGCATATTTATGTTTTCACTTCTCTGCAGTCTACATCTCTTTGTGTTTTGCTTCGAATATGTTTTTCTGTGATGACTTTCCCGCTCTACTCTTGTTTCTTTGCTCTGTAAATCATTTTATTTCTCCTGAATTGTTTATTTCAAACCAGAAATTACTGCATAACAGATATGATTTCTTTGAAGCTAACTTTGAACTTAGACTAAACCTTCTTGCCTTAGCCTTTCAAATGTACCATAATATGCAAAGCTCCCTGTTAGACTTAATATATTAAAATACGTTTTTTGAAATCAGCAGCAAGTACTATATTCTCAGTTACTCTATGTCATACATGAAAGAGAAAAGGCAAAGTACCCATTATAAAGATATATGTATCTACATAGATCTAATCTACATGGGTAGGAGAAAAAGACAAGATCTTCTGAGTAAATGGGGAGCATGGGGACCTTGGGAAAGGGTTGACAGGGAGGGGAGAGGCAGGGAGGGCAGCAGAGAAAAATGTATAGCTCAATAAAAATCAATAAAAAAGATATGTAAGATATGCATACTCTTAACAACTTTTAATATATTAATTTTAAGATAATTCTCATATGGATTGTAGAAGAAACAAAACAAGCCCAGGAGCATAGAGAATTGTTAAAAATAAATAAAAATTGCATCTCCACCTCCATTGGTGATGCATTTTATTCCAGTGACAAAACCCCTGAAACAAATTGATTAGGAATTGATTGTGGTTTGCAGTTTGGAGGAGTAGAGGGTCTTTCATGAGAAGAAAAGAATGGTGGTTAGAGAGTGTACCATGGCAGAGGACATTTGATGACTGAGGAACAACATGATAGCTGGTCTCATTAAAACCACCCTGTAGAAAAGAAAAACAATACATTGGCATTCAGATAGATATCTCCTCTTTACATCTTCATTCAGTCTAGGATCCTAGTTAATGGGTTATTGTTATCTAAATTCAGGCTGGGTCCTTTCTCCTCATTTAAACATGACTAGAAACACAAAGACATACCCAGAGGTATGTCTCCTGCAGAATTTTAAACTAAGCATGTTGACAATGAAGATAAACTACCATAAGTTTGCTGTCTGTCAAGTTGACACATAAGAATATTTTGATTAAACCAAACATCCTTGGCCCTCAGAGATACATGTCCTTCCTATATTAGAAAATAAATCAGCCGAACTCAGCCCAACTCTAATATATATATATATATGTATATGTATATGTGATATATGTGTGTATATGTATATGTGATATGTGTGTATATGTGTGTGTGTGTGTGTGTCCAACATTCAATGGGTCAGAATAAACAATCTCATTCAAAAAGGGAATGGTGGAGGAAGAGCAAATAAAGATCACATAATCATGATAAAATTCCAGTAGCACAAAAATAAAATCCTACAGCTCCATGTATGTTATCAGGGATATTTCTAATATACAGTCATCTGGATTCCAAATGATGTGGGCTGCCTTTATCTTCAGTTCTGACATTCTAAAAATGTGTCTTTTATCTTACTTTCACCTTAGACTTACAACTTTCCATGATGATGGGTATCCCAAGGTACTAGAAGCTCCACATATCTAGGCTCTCCAAAGAAACTTCAGGTTTGCCTTCATGATTTCAGAAAATTGAATTTCAATAACTCCTTACTGGGAACTTTTATCCATACAATGCCTCCCTTTACTAGCTTTCTAGAAACTTGGTGCAACTATCCACGTTCTCATAACTATGAGTTTCTTCCATTTTGACAATGCTGCCAAATTCTGACATCATATTGAAATATAGTATAATTATTTCCTGACATAGCTCTACTCTGTGTATCTTTTGGAATGAATAAGGGGAACGCTTCTATAGGCAGAAACTTTTGAGCAAAGTAATTTTTTCAGAGGCGTTCTTTTCTCAGGATCTCCTTTAAAATGTATTTGCATTTTTCACAAGGTGGGCTTTGATAGGTGAAGTATCATACCAAAGGCCCTTTCCCTTACACCAAAGAAGACCACAAGTCTTCACTTAATGTGACTAATCATTGAATTATCTTAACAATAATAGTTTCATTTTACATGTCCATCTTACATACATTTTTTAAAAAGTGTTCACACTCTTTCTCCACCTATCTGCGCAATGCTCATACTTTCCTGTTCTCTTTTCACTGTAGAAATAAGAGCACTGAACAATAAACTGAACATACTGCAGCCTGGATGTGATACACCAAATTGACTAACCCATTAATTTGAGGCCAATCTGATTCATATTTGGACAAAATGACCAAAAGCAAACAGATCTGAGAGAGAGAAATAACATGAACATGATTGGTTTATGACTCAATTGCCAGTAGTGTTGTTGTTACCCTTTGAAAGCTCATGGACATATCCGCTAGGTATCTTAAGTTTTCTGAGCTTTCATTTACCACCAGAAAGGTCCTCTTAATCTCTCCTGACAACATATTGGGATTTCCCTTTCAAATTCTTCCCACAGGACACTTCCAGGCCTATGAATCACCAGGTTAGACTGATCTCGGCAACCATTTCACTTCTCATACCAACTTTCTGTGCTAGTTTATTTTTTCATGACAACGAAATGTCTTTTAAACCACTCAAAGAAGAATGTGCTTGTTTTGACTCACAATTTAAGAAAAAAAAATAAGAGCCATAATGGACCAGAAGGCATAGATCAATGATTTGCTTTCCCAGTATTTAGGTAGTAGGGGAGGAGAAAATGGGTGCTGGTAGGTGGTATCAGCTCACATTAACATGGATTTAACCAACACACCCTTGCTGAGAAAATGGATTCCAAAAATCACTGAAACCATCAACCAAAAAATTACTGTTCCTTCCTTAATTTACTTTTTGGGTGTTTTGTCACATTGACAAACAACTAACATACTCGGTTCCTAGATCCCCTTGCCTGTGTTTACTTGTATTCTTTTTACCTGCTTCTTCCGAAAATTGTTAAATTTCATAAAATTCTACTATTTCTAAGCCTGCACAAGTGATGAAATAAATCTATACTGCTATCGTTCTATGTCAGGTTGACAATCTGTTTCTCCTTTGCAATATCTACAATTTTGCACAAAATGTTGAGCCATCTCAGTGTATGTCTTCAATACCTAGAAACTTTTATTTTGAAAGGAAAAATACCAGTTTTTAATGTAATATCAATCCCAGATTTCCAACTTATTCTGATTAGCGATTCTCCTCTGTAATATCTTCATTGTTATTCTACTATTATGAGCATCACTTGTAAGGGATTTTCTTCCACCAAGGGCTTCTGGTGTAGTCATTTCTGTGAAAGAATTGAAGACATGCTAACAAAAATTGGAAGCAGTTTTTTTAATATTTAAAATCCTTTTATTCTTCGTTTACAATTTATTGTTTATAATTGGGCTATGCATTTTTCACCACCCCCTTCCTTCCTCCCCTCTCTCCTCCTACCCTCCTCCCTCTCCCCCATGTTCCCAATTTACTCAGCACGATTTTAGTGTCTAAAGAAAGCAGATATAAATCCATGAAATCACTGGATAGTTCCCTAGTTTTTAAAATCTATAACATAAATTTAATTGGTTAGCACATTGCATAATCTTTTAAGAAATTAGAGGAAGGTATAGTCTAGCAGATTGGTATTTGAACTTAATGATTATTTTTCTGAAGTAGTATAACATGCAGGGACAAAAGCTGACATCTATAAAAATGCCAATTGAACAAATTATCCTTTTAAAACATTCCAAATTTTAACAGAGTTACAATTTGTGAGAAGAGTGTGAGATGGCAAAACGCATCACCAGTTATGAAATTCTCTGAGCCATTTATTTCTGGCCTCTGCCACCTGGGTGGACCTGAGATCAGAACGATGTTAAACGGCCATTCAGCCTGCATGCAGCTTCTGGCGCTTCAAAATTGAGGACACATTAATGGTACTATAGTTTTGTTCCAATTTCTGCAGTAATCTTTGTTTTTGAAATCTTTATTTCTCTGTGCAAATCATAATAATGTCAGTAATGATATATGATGGTGCTTTGTACCTAAAGTGAACATAGTTTTTCAGTTCTAGGTCAAAGCCATAGGTTTTGGTTCCTGTCTTCATCTGCTTTCTTATCTCACCCTTGTTTTACATTGTTTTATGTAAACTCAGATCCTTTTTTATCTTTAAGGGAGGAGATATCAATTATTGACGCTTGTCTCCAATTTTCATATTAATTTTACTAATGGTATAATAGCAACAAAAATATTTCTCATGATTGGAACCATATCCATTTTTGCAGATGTAAGAATTAATTTTACACATCATGCTAAAATGTCAAGGATATAGTCAAGGGATTTTGAATCTTTGTGTAATATCCGTGTGTTCTTTGTAAAGGGTTGTTATGTGTACAAATCACATATCAAGGACAGACCTTCAAGCAGTCTAATATAGTTGCAAGAATGGCTAATATGGAAATAAATCAATAGATATTGTTCCTAAACCTCTTTATTTATGATTACATTAAAGAGAAAAAATGTATTAGTTATGTATGCTAGTTGTTGCATACTTGATTGAAGACTATTTGGAGGAGTAGATGAAAATTATCAGTGGATACTTCATTATCAAATACAAGCAAATTTGAAACATTTTGAGAGCTACTTGAAAAAAGTTTATAAGCAGTTTTTCTGATGAATTTAATTTAAATCAAATTTTTTTGAGATATATATTTTTTCCAAAACAGTTGAAGATGTGCTTTTCCCTTTATATATTTATTTTAAAATAAGACAAACTATCTTTTTTCATTATACATACCTAAATGCATTTTTCATCATTTAATTTTGAGGTGTGGATTTCATTATGCAGTCCTAGCTTAATGGGTACCTGTTTTTTACCACCCTAAGTGATGACATTTCAGACACGTGCCACAGTAGACAGTTGAGTTTTAGTATGTTTAACTTACTACAGAATCAGACTTTCTTACAGCTTTTAAGTATAGTGCTTTTCAAATAAATAATCTATCTGGATAGAAACTGTTCCCAAGAAATACTTAAACCCACATAGATGAACGATCATATCACATTTGTCTTTTGAAAGGATGCATGCTTACACTAGCTTTATGTTATTTTCTCATTAAGAAATGAGAAATTCCAGAAATTTTGTCATTTCAAAATGGAATATTTCTCAGTCAATCTGACCCAAAACTAGAGTCACTCGGGCAGAAAGAACCCAAAGTGAGAAACTGTCCAGATCAGATTGACCTGGGACCATGGCTATGTGGCATGCTCTTAAGTTGCTAATTGATATGTGAGTGTGAAGCCTCCTGTGGGTCCTTGCTCTCACAAGGCATGTGTGCCTGGGCTGTGTGAGAAGGAGAGATGCTGAAGTCAGAGGGAGCAAGCCAATAAGCTGCATTCCTACCGGTCTCTGCTTCAGTCCCTGCCTCCAGGTTATTTCCTTCATGTTTCTTCCCTGACTTTCCTTAGGTAATGACTTGTGACCCAGGATATGGAAGATGAAAGAAAACCTCCCCCTCCCCAGTTGTATTTGTTCAGAATGTTTTTATCACAGAAACAGGGAAGCAAACCAAGCCAGGAATCATTCCTGAGTCCATGATAACTAAAATAACTGTTTTAATGCACTTAATCATACCCAGCAGGTCGTAAGCTACTGAAAATATTTTCACAAAAAAATCTATTTTTAAGAGAGTATATTATTCGCTGTGACTTTCAAATCCATTTTGGGCAATTATCCCATCAAAAATTGACAGGGTGTTTGAGGATATGTTCATTTTTAGTGTGTTTCTCTCTTATTCATTATGAGCCCTTTGAAGATAAAAAGTGTACTTCCTTTATGTCATAAAAAGAAGACTTGTGTCCAAGGTAACATTTAAGGCAATATTTAATTGTTGATAATAATGTTCAAATCATCTACCTACATACTTCCAAGTAATCATTAGTGACTACTGGGGTATATTTAAATCACTTGATATTCAGAAATGGAAGAAGGAATAAAAACATAACAAGTCACAACCTTATTATCTTGGCATTTCCAACACAACCTCATTACCATTTTGTTGCCAAGGAAATTAAATGAAAAAAATATAATAATAACTTAAATATTTCAAATATTTACCGTTCTGGAACACTTTGTCATTGGGGGTATTGGAAGAAAATAAACCACAATTTACATTTTCCTTTCGTAATATAACCTGGACAAAAACAAATTAAGGGAGAAAGGGTTTGGTTTGGCTCTCTGTTCTACTAGGATGAAGTACATCTTGAAACAAAGGCACTGAGAAGAAAGACATGCTTCCTTAAGCTGTTACTCTCCAGGAGCAGGAAAAAAATTTAGCCTTTGGAGCTTTGGCTTTCCTCTTTAAAGTAATTTGCCTTTGCAAAAATTGAAAATTTTCTTGGGCAAATTATTGCACTCAAGAAATCTGTCTTTCTGTCTTAGAACAGACATTTCTCTTTAGTGGTGCTGATCTACTTAGTAACTCTAGGTACTCTGTCGTCTGCATATTCTAGGTCATAACTGAGCATACTCACACATCTTTTCCCTATAAACTTTCCATTTTTAATTTATTTTAGCATTGCCTACTATTTTCCTTGACTGCACATTTAAATATAAGCAGTTAGCAAAAACCATGGCATGGCTTCAATGTTGTCTTGCTTGAAATTTCTTTTACCAAACAAATGGATTTATTATTTTTCCCATTCATATTCACTAAAGTGACAGTGGCACCATGCAACTAGTATTTTCATTTATTTATTTATTTATTTATTTATTTATTTAGCACAAGATGATATAAATCTCTATTCCATGAAGAGAACGAAAATCAGTAAATTCCTATTAAAATTTAGAAGCCATGGTACTGATAAGGATATCATAATTAGATAAGATGATCAGCTCTTGATATCCAGGGAACCATGAGTGATGTATATATATNTATATATATATATGATATAATCCCACTTTATGTAATTCATGGTTATAAATCATCTTTGATAAAATGACAGCTTTGTGTGATTCCATGTAACATTAAAACTAGAAGGGGATTTTCATGTAGCTATGTGTCTGCTTGCTGACCAATGCCAGCCTGTTTGCCTCAATAAAGTGGGTCACGTCTGTGTATGCATGTTTGCATTTTTAATCTGGTTTTCCAAAAAGTATTATTAGATTCTTTCATCCTCTTTGAAGCTCACAACCAAACCTCCATAGTCCACGTCTTTCTTTACTTTCTGGTCTTCCTAAACCCAACCAAAATAGCCCATTACACTGTTCTTACACAATTCAAAGGCTTTACTAGGCTTAAGTTACAAATTCTTCCTCAGTCCTCACAGAAATCAGTCACATAAGCATAGGAACAACATGGTAGGGCTTATTGTGCAATGTCCTCACTCTTCCATAATAAATTCTGCCTTAATTATTCTCCTGTTACTGTAACAAATTAGTCTGACAAAGATAATTTAAGGGAAAAGAAGTATATTTGGCTTACTGATAAAGTGGATATGGTCTATCATGATAGCAAAGGCATGGTAGTTGGCAGTGGATGAATTGTAGGAGAGACACGAAGCAGGTCGATCACATTTCATCTGCATACAGGAATCAGAGAGAGAACTAGGAATGGAGTCAACTACAACACCTCAAGCCCCATCCATAGTAACATATACTCTGGTGAGGTGCCATATTCTAAAGGTTACACCATTTTCTAAAACATGTTCAACAGCTGAAACTAAGTGGTCGTACACATGATCTGATGGGAACACTAACAGATAGTCACATTTGGTACACTCTTACATTTCAAGGGGAATAAATTTGGGGTTAAAATCATACAAGACACTAATATAAAATCAATAAAAACAAAAACAAGCTATTAAGTATGTGTCACTAAAATTTTACTAGTTATTATTCTCTGTTTTAGTATATCTAATCAGGGACACTCTCCTTCCACATTTTCTAAAATTGGCATAGATGACTCACTGCTGAATAGATTGCCTTTTGTCTCCTGTGTTGAAACAATCCTGGCAATTCTCTTTTATTTGTCACTAAATTGATTGCCTTTAATTAACCTGCTGACTTATCAAAAAGAGGTGTGACAATTGTTCCCTGCTTGTCTCTGAAGCTGTCAGTCTATTGAGCTGAGTTCTCTCTACTTTGCTCAGCAAAGCAAGCTAAAAATGCTCAACACTGGAACTTACTTAGTGACTAACCCAGCAGAATAGTTGACAGCCTTTCCTCTCCCAAAGACTCTCCTTTCATCTTCTTTTTAATTCAACTGCAGTTTTCCTTTATCGACCTGTTCTTCATTCCATCCTCACAGCTATCTCTAACATATGGACAATTCTCCATTTGAGCATGCCAAAAGATTCACTGGGATGTTGGAGGAAAATGCAACTTCTCTATATAATTATCAAAATTTAAAAATGAAGGCTAAATCAATTAGCCTTTGCATAGTCCTCTTTGTTAGTTGTTGAGACTGTCAGTTTTCATTTAAGAACAGAAAATGTACGGAGGTAAAAGTGGTGTTTGTATCGAAGCATGGGAAATGAGAAACAACGCTTGGTCAAGGGTTGCTTTCATTCCACTATGAGCTATTGTGCTATTTTTATTTGCACCTTTGAGCCTACATATTGATTCTCTGGGATATCTGAAATATTAGATAATTTTAGATATAAAGAAAACTGCATGTCTTATTTAACTTTAAAACATTTTTATGTCATTTAGGGTGTTCCATTTATCATAAAAAGGTACTTAAGAACCAATCTACTGAACTTGAAAAATAATAAATAGGACTTCCATTCAAGTTTTGCTTTCAAGAAGTACAGATATTCTCTCCTATTCCTCATTCCAAGCACAATTTAAAGCTAGAAATTTCATATTGAAAATAAATACAGAGGAAGTTTCAGAAACAGTAAAAGGAGTCAAAGTAGCTAAATTCCTGAGAAGCCAAGGAAGAACATAGAGGTGTGCTCTTTTATCAAAGTACGTGACAGACGTGGAACTAAATAAATCAGAGACAGAGAAACAGCAATGGGCAGAAACAGAAAATAAGACAAAACCCAAGCAAACGAGTGTGCAGAATCTTCATTGTCTACTCCACAGGAAAAGAAACATAAACAAAACAAAGGTCCAAATCTTCATTCATAGCAAATAAGTTTAGTAGAGAGAGCACAACAAAGTCAGTCATTCAGTTATTTAAGTAGATATCTCATTACTTAAGGATTAAAGATTTCCTCCTAACACACACTGTTCCTAACTCTAATCTTCAAGTGCATTTATTTATATACAATGATATATCTCAAAGTAAGATTTTCATAAAGAGGTGACACAGCGAAATGTTCTGGAGAGAGCTGAAACATCCCACACTGCAAAAAATGTCCTTTAGTATAGGAAGCAAACAATTCAAAATAGCTTCAGGAAGTCACTTAACCTGACCAGATACACTAGAAGTTAGATGCCTCAAGAGTGTATGTATAAGCAGTCTTTGAAATTCATTCTAAGATAAGCCAAGCTGCAAAGAAGAATCTCAGGATGGCCAGGCATTTGGAAGCAACAGAGATCAACCAAACAGCCTGAAATAAAGAGAGTCTAGATGGATACCTAGAAAAAATACAGACCAGCTCAGGTGCCTGGACAAGACTCAAACCAACTGAACAAACAGGAAAGGATAGTCTTTAACCTGTTGATTAGTCTAAGGTTGTGCTCTGCCCAACATGTTTCTCCTTCTTGTGAACCCTCATCCACACTGGGGGAGCTTTGGTAATGCTACTGTCTTTGAGTCATTTCTGCTTCTCTGAGTGACCCCCTCACCTGTATCCCTGAAAGCTGCCCCCCTAAAATTATTGGTTCGCCAAGTCGGAATACGGTGTTACCTGCAGGTTGTTCTGTCATTTGGGTTATTCTTTGTTTGTTTTGTTACTCTAGGGTGAGATGCATGTTCACATCTCTCCAGGAATAGGCTAATACCACAGTAGGGAAGTGCAGGTGAATATGGAAAGAAGTGAGGTAAAGGAGGTAAATATAATCCAAATGCGTAAGGAAGGCTTAATAAGCTAATCAAATAAAATATTAGAATAAATTATACATTAAAACAATACATTAGACTTCCAATTGCCCTCAAAATAGAATAAAAGTGAGGGGGGAAAAAGACGTAGGAGAGTAGGGTGTTGCGAAAGGAGAGCATGGAAAAGAACAAACAGGAAGAGGAGTGGTAGATAGGACATGCCAATCAAAACGGTCCTGGGTGACTTACGTTTTTACCCTTGTGTTGGAAGTGGAACCAACAATGAGATGAGCTCTACATAGGCAACATCACAGTAGTAAGCAAGTTAAATGTTCTATGAAACACGCAAGAACTGTTTGACACACTTGGATGTTTTGCCGCAAAATTTAGTTCTGGATATACAGAGGTTTTGTGATACATCGTTTGGGGAGAATCAGTGTAATTCTGAATGAGAAATCTGTCCATCCTCATATTTCTTCATAGATATNATTATGAACTCAAAGATTTTTAGTTTCCTCTTTCTTTATCTTTATATTGGATGGTTTCATTTATTTCATTTTAAACTAAAATATTACATTAGTACCCTTCTAGATGATTTCTCTGTCTTTACAGTATTCTCCCATTTTTGAGCATGTCTGAATTTGCCAGTCCAAGTTACACATCCCTTTCCTTCCACTTTCCTGACCATCCCTGAAAACCATCTTTTATTTCTGGAGATAAATTACACTGGAATTTTTACCTAGACATTTGCAATGCTACTGAGGTGACTAAAGCCTTTCAGGTGACAAATCCAAACGAAGACACCGCTTTTTTTATCCACATATTTCTTTAATACTAGAAATCTGGGATTCCAAACACCACTAATAGCTTTAACCATTTACTTAACTATCAAGTAGAGAAAAAACAATGGCCCAATTTTAACCAGCTAATTGAACATAAGCCATTAATAAATAATACATATAAAATGACAAAAACATAACACTATCATTTATGTAGTTTTATCCACAATGCCTTAAAAATCATAACTATGGAAGAAATAAATAGCAAATAAAGATGAAGCTGAAAGACACAAAAAATGCTGCACTAATGGCCTTCAACGTCCTGTGGAAGAGATGAAAATAAAAATATGAATAAGCTTATTGTCCCTAATTTGCATTAAAAATCTGATGACATCTCCCAGAGTGTCTGTTCTAGATTGCCTTCTCAAACTCTCCCTGTCAAACTTTATTTTCTACAACTCCTTAACCATGAAGCAGTGTGTGTGTTTGTGTGTGTGTGTGTTTTCCATCACTTCATTACCTATTGACCATTTTTATAACAGTATATAATATAACAGTATATATATATATANTGAAAATAAAAATATGAATAAGCTTATTGTCCCTAATTTGCATTAAAAATCTGATGACATCTCCCAGAGTGTCTGTTCTAGATTGCCTTCTCAAACTCTCCCTGTCAAACTTTATTTTCTACAACTCCTTAACCATGAAGCAGTGTGTGTGTTTGTGTGTGTGTGTGTTTTCCATCACTTCATTACCTATTGACCATTTTTATAACAGTATATAATATAACAGTATATATATATATAAAAGCAGTGGTTTACCTGTAGGTTATTAAGATCTAAAAACAACAACAAAAGTGCTTCAGAGAATGCTGGAACTCTATGCAAATAAGTTGGCCTTCTCTACAGATTGTTGTGTGTCTTTCTTCTAATCACAGTGTGCTTCACTAGGGTAAATTTGGAGAAGGCAAATACTATATATATTTTCTCCATCCATTTAGAGAGGAACCTATAATAATATATTGTTTATGCATATTGCCTCAAAACCTGCTTCTCACTTCACAGGCAATGACTTCAACATCAAATTTTGGAAAAGACCTGGGCACATTTGACTTACCTGTTCCTCAGTTTCCTAAGAGGATCTGTTGCTCCAAATATTCGGGTTATGTTTGCATGATGTCTACTATTAGCATGTTTGTGTTTGCACTTTTATGGTTACTTTTGAATATGTCTTATTAGACATGTTATAGCTGACACAGCCAACAGCTTTATCCCATTGTTTTTGACTGTTACAACCAGTTCTTTGCTTGTAGACGAAACCTAGAAAGGATATGCAAAAATAATGAAAGACAACTTTCTATTATCTATAAGGGTAACTTTGCACCAAAAACACTTAAAAATAGTTACTGAGTACAATCAAATATATATTCTGTTTCTACAGTAATGCATGAGATTACTGTGCCATTAAAAGCAAAAGTGTAAGTTTTAGTTTAAATACTAGGAATATAGCTCAGTGATACAGTTCTTGCCTAGAATGTGAAGGGTTCTGGCTTTAATCATCAGTAATAGAAAAAATAATTTAATTATGAGGATTTTTTTGCTAGACATTGTCTCCTTCTGTGGATTAGGCTGGCTTTTAACTTAGGGTAGTCCTTCTTCCTCAGCCGCTCAAATGCTGGGAGGTAAGGTATGAACCATGACTCCTAGTTTAATATTTTTTACCTGTTAGAAAAATTTAGGACTAAATACAGACAAATAGTGACGGTTTTCTATTGTGTTTGTGTGATGCAACTACTGTTACCCTTAACCATGGTACAAAAGATGACCTCATTTCCCCATGTATGTATCCTTACAGAGCATACAGAAGATGACCTCATTTCCCCATGTATGTATCCTTACAGAGCATACAGAAGATGACCTCATTTCTCCACACATGCATCCTTACAGATAATACAGAAGATGATCTCTCATTTCTTCATGTATGCGTCATTACAGTGTATACTACCTCATTTCTCTACGTATACATCATTACAGAGCACACAGATGATCTTATTTCTCCACGTATGCATGCTTACAATGCATACAGAAGATGATCTCTTATTTCTTCGTGTATGCATCATTACAGTGCATATGACCACATTTCTCTATGTATACATCATTACAGAGCACACAGATGATCTCATTTACCCACATATGCATGCTTAGAAGATGACCTCATTTTTCCATATATGCATCCTTATAGTACATACAGAAGATGACATAATTTCTCCATTTATGCATGTTTACAGCACATCAGAAGATGACCTCATTTCCCCACATAGGCATTTTTACAGTGCATACAGAAGATGACCTCGTTTCATCATGTATGCATCTTTACAGTGCATATAGAGAATGATCTCATTTCTTCATGTATGCATCATTACAGTGCATACAACCTTGTTTCTCTATGTATACATCATTACAGAACATACAGATGATCTCATTTCTCCATGTATGAATGCTTACAGTGCACACAGAAGATGACCTAATTTCTTCACATATGCATCCCTACAGTGAATACTTAAGATGGTCAGAGGTCTTGAAATTGTAGAGAGACTGGGATATTTTAGAAGGGGTTAGATATTTAAAACAGAGATCTAACTATGAGTGATTGGATTTTTTAAAAAGACTGAACTTTTAAAGTGTTTGAATTTTTAAAGACTGTGGTACTTATTTTCCATATATAGCACTTAAATTACTTATGATTTATTATATGAAATAATTAAAATAAGATTTTGGATATGAACAAGAAAGAGAAGGTTATATCTTAATAGTAACTCATAGTTTAATGTCAATTTGACACAATTTACAATGTTTTGGAAGATAAATTAATTGATAAAATGCCACCATAAGATTGGCATGTCTGTGGTACACTTAAAAATGATTGATGGAAGTATTCCTAGATCCCGGGAGAAGTTTAAGGTCTTGGAAAGAGCCATGATGAGTAACACAGTAAGAAACAGTTCTCCATGACCTTTGCATCTGTTCCTGTCAACAGTTCCATGCTTTGAGTACCTGTCCTGTCATTTGTGGATGATAAACTACAAGCTATAAGATGAAACAAGCCTTACACTCCCAACATCTATATGGTCATAAAGTTTTATTGCAGCAATAGAAACATTAAGACAAACATTATGATGTCATCATAACTATTTGAACTCTTGGGTGAGATTAGTGCTTCAAAAACAACACAAAGTTATTGAAAAGGAGGTATACACTATCTTTAAATTTTATTTTATAAAAGGTGCTAATACAGAGGCACAACAATAATCCTGATAGCAGAGGGAAAGAAGCAAATTTTGCTCAGATTTTCCACCATGTAACACACTAGTAATGACATCAGTCATGTCTCATTCTTTGATAGAGGGCAGGACATTGTAGTGTCTTGTTTGGGAATTTTATCATTGTAGAAACAGATGGTACTTTCACAATTCTGGATGATATAGCCAACTATCCACTTAGGCTATATTGAGTGTTTGTAGTTTATTGCTTCTGTGGCCATGACAAAACAATACCAGATTAGATCAAACACTAGGAAAATGATATAATCAAGAACACAGTCAACTCCAGATATTATTGTCTACTGTTGGCAAAGCATGACTTACTGTTTCATAATATTTTTATGTAAACAGCAAGAAAACACTCAAAACAATGTTTAAAAATCCCACATAGTAAATAAACAAAAAGATATTGTATAGTTGATTTCTTACTCTTGTCATGTATTGTGTAGTGCTCATAATTGTTTTTGCTATGCTTTTGTGTGTTTCACACATCTCAGTGGAATAAAACAAATCAGAATGATGTTTTAAGGTAAAATATTCTGATGATCAAAGCCTGTAGGTAACTTCCTAGACCACAGTAATTTTTATAACATACATTATTGTCACTGGGTGTCAATAGCCCATGGTAATGTCTAATACCCTTGGATCGTCCAAGAAACTAAAATGTCCCCTTGGCTTCAAGCTTCCAACTAAGTCATAGTTACTCTGAAACTTTCTTTCACCAATTTCAGTGCATTCTTTCATCTTAGTTTTCATGTTCAAAATATGCTCTCTCAGCTTCAGCTCTTTCTGAGTCCTCTGCCACTTGTGCCTTTGTATGGCCATGATTAACTTAACCTTCCTGAACAGTAAGACCATGTAAACTCTTCCTTCTGTAAGTTGCTTTGGGCTTGGTCTTTTATCAGAGCAACAAATAAGTAACTATGGCAATAAATGAAATTCTATTGGAAGAAATAGGTGTTTGGTTTTAACCTCATTGATCATACAATGACTCCAAATTCATCATCGCCAACCATCATTGCCTTTTTTTGAGTTCAAAGACTTTTCAGTTCAGTACTTGTTCTGTGTAACAATAGACTAATTGCCATGCATGGTGTATGTAACGACATGGAAAAGTGGAGTATATAATTTTTTCTTACAAATTCCACTTATGTATAATATAAGGCTCTAGCTGTGTGCAGTAACTGAGCATGAAGAAGACAATTATCAAGAAATTATTAGCTCACATTAATCAATACTGAAATACAAGGAGAGCATAGCTTGAATTTATTTTGACTGGCAGCTAGGATAATTCATCTATGTTTGTTAAGTAAGTAAAAATTTTTACTAAACACTTTCTCACATAAATAGAAAGATTAATTGCAGTGTTGGTCGAATCTACATTATGCAGGAAGACTTATTTTTTCTTTTGCTAAAAGTACATTAATCATCGCAGATGAGTGTTGTGTTAGAGTGTAATTAGTAACTAGATAATGCTTATAATGTGTTTTCTTCAATGCCATGCTGCTGAATTTTCTACCTAGATCCCGCCATGTGTGCATCTCATTACAAGAAAGAAAATGTGACAAATTACAAGCTAGATGAAGAGTATGTGACAGCAACTTGGTTATTAAAGAGAAACTTTAGTGAGTAGACTGTTCTTGTATGTCATCTCCCACAGAAGTTAAAAATAAAGATAGCAATCATACTCGGCATTCTAGGAGGAAACTTTTAGGGGTGTAATTGTAATCCATTTTTATTGGAGATGTAAAGATATCATTATCTTTGCCAATAGATATGACTACCTCAGGGATTCTGGGCTTTAATTAGACTTGAAAAAAGAAAACCCAAGCATGATTTCCACAGTACAATTTCATAGTTATTTTTGCAGAAGCCAGCCTCTTGTTTTGTATTAGTTATATGCTTTATGAATAGGATTCATACTTCTTTCTTAGTTATTGCTCTTTGATTCTTGAAATACACTTACAAACAAAAGTAATACATGTGAATCATAATGTCATGAATTCTCTGGGGCTAACGCATGATACTTACCAAAATCTGGAAAAAACAGAACTCCTAGACGCCTTCTCCCACCAAGATTAGTTTAATAACCATTGCAAACTTAACTATCAATGATATCAGAGAACAGCAATTTCATTTAGACTTTCATTTACTGTCAGACTTGAAGGACATTACAATTCAAAACACATACATACCTAGCCACATTTCATAGACATATTTGTACAATTTCTGGAGAGTCATGAAATGGACTGTAACTTCTTCACTAAGAATATAAACCTGGTCGTTCCCAATTCTGCACTTGGAAAATGGATGTCGAAGTAGTACATTTAATGCCTTCCTCCCCTAAACGTATGAAAGATTTAGAAAGAACCAGAATACCGTGAAATGATTACATTCTCTTTTAAATTTATGGTAATTTTAATGACTCATGTCTGTAAAGCATTTTCTATTATACAACATAGTTTTACAGTCATTGTTTCAATTTTTCTCACAGCTCTTTGTTAATGACAAGTAAAACTAATTCAGCTTTAATAGAATGTGGTACTCATAGATAAAAATATAATGTGAGTTATAATTTCAATCTATTTCTGCAGGTTTTTAACTGTAGTTTTCTTCCTTTATGTATTTGCTTTACTTTTATGGTAGTCATGAAACAAATCAAGGTAGTATTTAATCAACCATTGTTTCTAGCTTGTTTATCTACCAGTTTGTCTATTACCTATATAGTCATATAGTCAGCAGATATATATGTACCATATATACATAGCATAATGGTGGCTGACTATGATTCATAAGTACTGAAATAAAATAAGCAAATATTTCTCTATTTAAACCCCAGCCAGAATATCCAAAGGATAAAGCTAGAAGAAAAAGGATAAAAAAAAAGTGGACTACCCAAAACTCTGTAAAGATGTTGTCTTAAATCTTTGCTCACATCTCACATCAAGGATGGTCATAAGAAATGAACACATTTCAGCAGACAATTTTTAAAACTGAAATTAAAAATAATGCAGACTTAAAAATAAACAGAAAATAAAAACCTTTGAAAAACTTAACGAAAATAAGTTAGAGAAATACAGTCTTGAGTATTTCCATAAGATGAATGAACCACCCTCCAACAGAGTGAGGAACTAAGAATGGGGCTTGATTGTTTGTGTGAAATAAGTTTGCAAAGCCCACTGAAGAAATTTGGCAGCTGAGAGTGACTGGCTCTACCTGGCAGAGCAAATGTTTGGAGGTGAACATTACAGTGTAAAGGGCAGAGTCAGCATCTGGATCCCCTTTCCTGGAAGTTGTGAGCACCACTTTGCTCAAGTAAAAGTCAGAAGAAATTCACATGCTCTTTATGCATCCTTCACACTTCCTGGACCAAGTTTTTGTAAAATATATAAATTATCATCTTGTTCTCAAGACTGTACTCTAGCTCAATAGTATAAAATAGACACCAAATCCACCAACAAATACATGAATAAAGTTACAATTATAGATAAAATTTTGAAAGATAATATTTAGATTATAAATATTGACACAATATTTCTAAAATTGCCTCAATCTACAATTGATGTGGGATTCCCCTGTGAATTCGTATTGGTTAATAAAGAAACTGTCTTGGGCCTGGCAGCTCAGAATAGAGGTAGGTGGGGAAAGCAAAATTAAATGCTTGAAGAAAGAAGGCAGAGTCATGGAAAATCCATGTCCCACTGAACACAGACACTGGAACTTTCCCTGGTAAACCACAGCCTAATGGTGATACACAGATGAATGGATGGGTTAATTTAAGATATGAGTTAGCCAGAAATATGCTTAAGCTATTGGCCAACCAGTTTTGCAAGTAATATGGTTTCTGTGTAATTGTTTCTGGGTTGAGAAAGCCAGGAACTAAAAGCTCTCCTATAACAACTTGGTGCCCATTTTAGGGAACAAACTCGTGACTGAGAGATTAATAGTCTCATGCCCTATCAACTGAGTTAGTTCAGACTAATGTGGTTTGATGGACCAAGATCCCCAGAGAGGTTACCATTAACACCCCTAAAAATACTTGCCCAACAAAAAGAAAAAAGCAGTTTCAAAAGAACTACACCCATATTCCCAAATATTGTTTATAAATGTTTGTTTACAGTTAAATGGGTATATGCTATAGAAATAAATACTTTGCATTGATATTGATCTTGATTTATTGATACAAACTTAAGATGCGATTTCCTATATATGTATTTCTGCTCTTGACTAAGGTATTGTGTTTGTGCAGCTCATTTAAAATATAATGTATAATTAAGAAATACAGGTTGATAGATAATCATCCATAACCATCAAGTTTGTAGTCTTGTTAGATTTTCAAGATATATAGAGATATATTTAAGTTAGATAGGTATTCTTTAAATCTTTGAAAGACTAATGAAAGACTGCATTTAAAATGTTTTAAGAATTTAGGATTTTTCATGACAGTGAGACACATTCACTGTTTGCTGCACCAATCTACTTCAAGTGGAATATGGGCATCAAAGAGGTTCCTTATGGAATTTGCTAGCCGCTTGGGTGAGAAAATGCTCTTGCCTTGACTGCTTGATGCTATGCTCTATGGACTGGACATGCAGGACCCGCAGAGAAGTGACTGATAAAGTTGCCTGAAGAACGTGAGACAATCCTTTGGGGTTCTTGTTTCATAAAGAGTCTGCCAGACATTCTGCAGAACACAGAAGAAAGCAACTGGTGGACTTCGTCATTACAAGGCAAAACAGATCCTCAAATTTTCTGCATCAGAAATAAGTTTGCTGAATACTATGGGCATGTAGGATGAATATGGATGCTCCAATGATACAGAAGAACTTTGCATAACCGTTCAAGCAGCAATATGTCTCTGTCAATTCTAGAGTTTTGGAAGTTGCCTACAATGCTCTTCCTGTTTACTTAGGTACTATTATATCCTTCTGGAGTCTTTGATGGAGTTGAAGCATAGATAGTTATAGTTTTCCTTTGTTATGATAAAATATAAAGTATATATAAATATTATAACTATAATTCTTGCTTGATATCTGTTTTGTTATATGTGATCTTGCTATTTTAAAGTTAAAATGTTCCTTTTTATTTAGACAGAAAAGGGGAGGTGATGTGGGATTCTCTTCTATATGCTGTCAATTCTTATTGGTTAATAAAAAAATCTGTCTTGGGCCTGGCAGGACAGAATAAAGGTAGGTGGGGAAAACTAAACTAAATGCTGGGAGAAAGAAGGCAGAGTCAGGTAGAAGCCATGTAGCCCTGTGGGAGACAGATGCTGGAAACTTTACCTGGTAAGCCACAGCTTCATGGTGATACACAGATTAATGGAGATGGATTAATTTAAGATACGAGTTGGCTAGAAATACACTTAAGCTATTGGCCAACCAGTATTGCAAATAATATTGTTTCTGTGTGATTATTTCAGGACTGAGCAGGGAACTAACTAACAGCCCTTCTACAACATATAATGCTGTCCATACTGAAAGATGTTCAAGGACAAAGATGGCACAAACCTGTGGGAGTAACTAACCCATCTGCTTTGACATAAAGACCCACTTCACAAAATGGCACCCACATCTGACACTGCTCAAGTGAACAACCTGAGACTAGATAGCCCATGAAACCCAGGGAAAATGAAATACTATTGCTTAAAGAAAAGTAGTATCAATGACTCCTAATGACATTCTGACACACTCACACTTCAGTGACTAACTCAGTCATCATTGGAGAAGATTCCTCCTCTTGAAGCATATGGGAATGAATAAAAATGCAGCCAGATATTAAACAAAGAGTGAGAAACCTCAGGGCACTCAGTTTTTTTAATGTATTTATATGCATTTATTTCTTACTATTTATCTCTAGGCAATGGAAGAGAATGGAGTGGTTATTTTCTTTTTATTTATTTTCTTTTGTTAAAGAAAACAAACTATCTTTATTCATTTTACATACCAATCCCAGTTCCCACTTCCTCCCCTCCTCCCATCCCCTCCACCTTTCTCCCACCATCCCATGCTCCATCTACTCCTCAGAAAGGTAAGGCAAATTGCTTTGCAGAAGGCCCAAGGCCTTCCCTACTATATCTAGGCTGAGCAAAGTCTCCATTCAAAGAGAATAAATTCCCAAAATGTTAGTACAAGCAGTAGGGATAAATCCTGCTGCCATGCCCAGTGGCCCCTCAGTCTGCCCCAGCCATGCAACTGTCAAGTACATTCAGATGGATGAGTTTGGACCTATGCTTTCTCCTTCCCTGTCTGGTTGGAGTTGATGAGCTTCCATTAGCTCAGGCAAACTGTTTCAGTGGGTGTCCCCATCATGGTTTTGACCTATTTTATCATATTATCACTCCTCTCACTTTTCAACTGGACATTGGGAGCTCAGTCCATTGAGCCACTGTGGGTCTCTGCCTCTGTTTCTGGCAGTTTCTAGATGAAGCTTATATGGTGATATTTAAGATATTCATCAGTCTGATTACAGGGCAAGGCCAGTTCAGTCACCCTCTTCTTTATTGCTTGCATAGATCCACCTGGAAAGGGGAAATAGACAAAATTGCCTGAAAAAAATTGGGAGCAACTGGGTGCAGGAAGAAGGCAGGGCAGAAGGAGAAGAGAAGGGGAGAAGAGGAGGAGGGAGGAGAACTTAAGAGAATGGGAAAATTGAGATGAGGGAAGAACACAGATGAGTTCAAGGAAAAAAATATTTTGATTGAGGGAGCCATTATGGGTCTAGAAAGAAACCTGGCACTAGAGAAATTCCCAGGAATCCATGAGCACTCAGTTGTAAATGGTGCATTTCCATCAAATTCCTCTCTTCAGAAATCAGGGAACACTGTGAAAGAGGAGGTAGACAGAGGGGTTGGAGGACACCAAGGAGACAAAGCCCTCTAAATCAAAATGGTCAAAGTTCATATGAAGTCACAGAAACTAATACAACACACATGGGGTCTGCATAGTCTACACCAGGTTCTCTGAGTATATATTGGCTTCCAGTTAACTGTTTTTATGGGATTCTGAGTGTCAAAACAAATAGGTCTCTGATTCATGTGCTCTCTCTTGGGATCATTGTGTTTTTCTGTTGGTCTTGCCCATTTCCAATGTGTTAGTTTTGTTTTGTATTATTATAATTTATTATATTATATTTTACAATAATGTCCCTTAGAAGACTAATTGTTTTCTGATGAGAGTCAGAATTGCAGTGGATCAAGATCAGAGGAGAAGTGGGCAAGTCCTGGAGAGATTATAAGGGGGAGGAATCATAATTTGGATATACCATGTTAGAAAAATAATTTAAATAAAAGAATGGTGTAGGAGGTCGTTCTGCATTTTGTTGCTTCCATTGGTTAATAAAGATACTGCCTTGTCATAGTTGATAGGGTGGATCTCAGGTAGGCGGGGAAGACAGAACAGAATTCTGAGAAGAAGGCCAGACAGGCAGACGCCATGAATCTCCAGCCTGAGACAGACATAGGTTAGAAACTTGCTGGTAAGCCACAGTCACGAGGTGATACACAGATTTAATAGAAATGGGTTAACCATGATGGGAGAGTTAGCCAATAAGAGGCTAGATATAACTGGCCAGACAGTAATTTAATTAATATAGTTTTTGTGTGGTTATTTTGGGGGTTAAGCTAGCTGGGTGGAAGGATGCAGCCCGTTCCTCCTGTTACAAAAGAAAGAAGATAATACACATAAAAAAGCATTGTCTCTCTCAGGATGAATTAGTGCAAATCCTTCTTAAATATACCTACCTTTCCTTTCATTTTTCTGTGTACTGTAAATAACTTAATGAGCTAAAATGCTTTCTTGATTCATGGAACTATAAGATCCTATTCTGTGACATCCTCCTACATCATTTATAAAATAAATGCATTTCTAGCAGAAAATTAAATTATCAGATCTAGAAAAAGAAGTTAAAAATAACTTAAATATTTGTGTTATAGTGTGCTATTATTTTGCAACTTCTTTTCCTAGTTAATACTTTCTATCAACATTTTCTTCTCTCAAAAGTTTGTACACTTCAATACGCTCAGTGTTGCTTTCTTACCAAAGACTCAGCTTGTATATAATCCCTTCAGTTGTTTTGGCTCTAATATATTTTAATAGTATGACACATTCTTTTTCTTATCTCTTTTAGATATTCAAATAAATATGAGTTATCAATCATCATTTGTGGGTGGTTTAGAAAATAAGCCTTGCAGTTTTAACATGATTGTAAATTAAAGTTGAAACGTACAGAGAACTCTAATATATTTGCATTATAAACATGAACAAAAGAAACTTATATATTAGAGTCTATTCAACAGATAAACAAATGGCAAATTTGAAATTGCTTTTCAGAAGTGCTTTCTTACTGAAGGGTGTCATGTGACTGAGTCATGAATACTAGCACTCATGCAATTCATTTGGAGAAGAAAATTAATTTCTCAAGTCACTTTACTCACACAGCAAATATAAAATGATTTGAGTCTTATAAGTGTGGTGAGCTTAAATAATTCCAGTAAGGCAATTTTAAGTCTACTTCAAAATGGTAATAGGTTTAAAGATTCTGGTGATCTCAGAACGTGGGGCAACTGGGAAAACATTGGCGATGGGAGAAGGCAGGATCGCAGACTCTTTCTACTTACATACATTCTTCTGCTCTTCTGTGAATCCAGTGCTGTCTCAAGTTCAAGGGTTTTTCTTCTTCTACAGTGTAGCCAGAGTATGTAATCCAATTGTACTTGCACTAAAAGACTTTGTCTAGCACCCACAGATTCACAATTTCTTTCCTTCCCAATTTCCAACTCTTGGACGGATTGTGGATCTGTTAGCCACTTAACCATGCTATTCCTGCCTTTTTTTTTAAAATCAAAGACAAGCTCTGTATCCCTTCAGCGTGGTGTGTGAGTAGTGTCTCCTGAACTACAGTGTAGGATAAAGGTTAGAATGTGGAGTTGCATGGAAAACTTGTGTTATTAAAATGATGTCTAGCGATTATTGAATGAATGATCCTAAAAAGATTCCTTTACACTGAAGATTTTTGAATTTGCACTTTATTAAACATGGAATAATAGGGTTAGCAAATCAATTATTAAACATCTGACAAATTGCAAATGATACTAACCATTTGCCATTTCTCCCTTCTGCCCTTCTTCCCCCTCCTCCTCTACCTCCTCCTGCTGTTCCTCCTCTTCATCTAGCTCCTCCTCTTCTCCCTCTTTCTACTTTTCTACTTTGTCCTGTTTACAGTTATCATTCCAATCCTGGGTCTGTTTAAACTTTCTGATATTCCCAATAATCTTTCTCTAACAGCTCGAGTGTACATAGCTTTAACTATCTCATTGGAAATATATATATATGCAATTATTATTGAAAAAATAATTAAACTATAGCATAGTGATAGATAACTGAATAAAAATTCATCTATTTTAACCAAAATGAAGCTTGCATTAAAAGTTCAATCTCTCTTATTTCTGTACAAGACACTTGGATACATTAGACACTAATAGGTAATTGCTTGAGCACATTTTTTATGATCTAGCTTCTGTATTCCACTGAACTTTATTGATTTGACAATAAAAAAATGTTGAATCTCAGAGTTGTCCTTATACCTCTAGGTAAGTTCGTGTAGTCCTCACCCTTCATCGAGGAAACTTCTCTTTATACCCGATGAGGACCATCACAGAAAATGGCAGCTGATCAAACTGCAGAGTTGTGGAGCTCAGTTTAAAGAGACACATCTATGATACAACTCATACACCTAAAATCCAGAGAACATTGCAGAAAAGGATGAAGAGGGATTTTAAGAGCCAAAGGAACAAGAAGTTTGTTTTAGATTGTGTTTCCTAATAATGTCAGAATTTTTATCCATAATATTTCACCAACATCATTGCCTAAACATGGGTTGAACAAGGACAACACTGAGAAACATGTGGATGTGTCCTTCAAAGAAATCGAAGGGAGCTTCAACCCTACCCAAAGAACTATAGCATGCTGAGAGTGGGAGAAATATCCTTCCCCAGGGAATAGCACACCAATTGATTATCTAATACAAAATGGCAAACCCAAAGCCCTAACAGAAGACTTTGCTTTGCATTTCCTGAGCAGCATAGAAAGCATCACATGGGGAAAGAGTGAGATAATTCATGGACCTCTTTAACATGTTTTTTTCAAGGGATTAGATGTTGGCTCCGACTGATCCCAACTAATTTAGATAAGAAGCATCATTGTTTATCAATCAGCATCCATAAATGGCTGATTTCATCCTTTATAGTAGAGTTCCAGATGTTCCTTTCCACTTCTGTATTTGCTGCATTCAGCAAACTATACACAAGCATTACTCTGGGTCAGGGGAATGACACAGCACATTCTTTAAGATTTTGCCTAGGCATTAACTTATGTTCTAAAAGCTGATTGCATAGTGAATCCAAGGCAAGTAAGACTGACTGCTAATTGTTCTTTTGAAGACATTTAAACAAATGGTTTGAGTACACAGTAGGATAGAAGTCTTAAGTCATCAGTGACCACAGGTTGCTTTATTAACTTTGGCTATGATTTCCAACATAAGGTGCAATTTCGTAGAATGTAAGAGATATTTTCAGAATCTAGCATGATCACACTATATAATAATCTTCATTTAACAACTACAAAAAGTAGTGTAAAAGGAACACAGAAAATAGTTCAGTAAAACTTGAAAATCTGATGTAGAATCTACTGAGAAGCACAGTGAAAAATTGTGTGTGGAGCAGATAAAAAGCATGTACAGTATCATCAAGCTTTCTGAATATATATGGTTATCAGTTTTATTATTCTCTTGCTAGAGCTTTTAACCAATCATGTGTTATTAAAGTAATAGTGTAGTCAGGGAACTACATTTGCTATTTTTCTTTTATTAAAAATGGATTTTTTATACAAGATATTCTCCTTCCATTTTCTGTTTCTCCTTCCAACTCCTCCCCACCTCCTTGTCCAATTAGATCAAAATCCTTTCTGGCTGTAGTTTAAAAAATGAACAGGCATTTAAGGAATAATAACAAATTAAAATAAAATAAATAAAAACCCAAGAAACTGTTATAAGAAAATGAGCAAAATATGCACATGCACACATAAAAGACACACACAGCCACATATACAGGAATCCCATAAAATTCCAAACCAAAGCTATAATATACATGCAAAACACCTCTTAGAAACAAAGGGAAAGAAAGAAGAAAAGGAAGGAAGGGAGAGAGGGAGAGAGGGAGGGAGGGACGGAGGGAGGGAGGGAGGNGGAAGAGAAAGGAAGGGAGAGGAGGAGGGAGGGAGGGAGGGAAGGAGGAAGGAAGGAAGGAGGTAAAGAAGGAAGGAAGGGAGGAAGTAAGAAAGAGAGAGAGGAAGGAAGAGATGGAGAGGGGGAGGGAGGTAAGAAGAAGGAGAAAGAAAGAGTGAAATGACTAAGTGCTCTGATTTACCATAAGGAGACAAAAAATCTTGAAGGGTCTGTTGAGTTTGTTTCGTGCCAGTCATCTCCTATTGGGCATGGAACAAGTTTAAGCGTGGTTTCCTCATGGAGACTCCTTTGGAGAAAACTATTTTCCACTTTCAAGTGGCATTCAGAGACACCTTCTGGGTTAGGGATGGGAACTTTAGTCCTCTTCTTCATTCAGCTCTAGGACCCCATCTGGTGAAGAACCATGCAGGCCCTACGCATGCTGCCTCTATCACTGAGTTCATATGTGCATCTTTTGTGCTGTGTGTGGAAGGTCTTGATTGCTTTCTGTCCCCAGTCCCTGTTCTTACACTCATTTCACCTCCTCTGCCACAGAGATCTTTGAGCCCTGAGGGAAGGAATTTGATGGAGATATCTATTTTGGCTGAGTGTTTCAAGGTCTCTCAAATTTTGCATGTTGTCTGGCTGTGGGTCTGTATTTTTCTCATCTACTGCAGGAGGAAGTATCTCTGATGGAGCAAGGCACTGATCTAGAAGTATAGTAGAATCTGTGTTTACTTTAAATGTACTGTTACCAGCTCTGCAGCATGTTGGTGTGTTTTACCACTGCTCTTAAGACTAGCACTGCTAGACTTCATTGTGTTTTTTTTTCCTGAGAACAAAGTTGAAATGAATATTTCTGAGTAAAACTCTTCCTAACTCACATTTTCAACCATTTAAATAGCTCTGCAGTTATTTTATCAAGTACTTCACCATGCCTGTTAATAAACTTAAAAGAACACTAGGTATACTCTAGCTCTATGTAGAATTCATAAAAAGGGAATGTCATTGTGGTAGGTGGCAAGATCAGGTAGGTGCCAGAGAAGATGAGCCCTCTAGTCTTCTACCTACATATTTGAGAGCTCACATTAGAGTGGGAGTGGTCCCTTTTATTTCCTGATGTATAGTTAAAGAATTCCATCCGATTATTTAAGTCCACACCAAAAGCATATCAGGTCAGTCCATTTCTAGCTTCAAATTTTCCCACTATCCAAATCTAATGATTCACTGAAGAATTTTATCTCTGCTACATTCAGAGGTGATTAAACTGCAGGAAAGGTTGTGTCAAAAGTAATGCATACAGAGACTCCAATACAGCTCAGAAAATTCCGATGTGTTGATTACACTGGACTGAAGGGATTCTTGTGTATTGTTTCAGAATGTGGTAAATGAAGATTATGTGTGAACATTTGAAAAAGTTAATAGAGAAACTGATAATATGCAGTTGTATTAACAACACACATTCACGGTTTTAATAAAACAGAAAATAATTTTCTGTTTATTGAAAATAGATCCATTATGCTCATTAGTAGCCCCACAGTGCAAAAACATTGCCCTCAGCTATCATTACACTTAAAGTTTTCATTCTACATTGGATCACCATGATCCTTTGCACTTGTACAAACATTTACAGATCTTCCTTGCCCTGCTCGTGGGTGTTTACCAGGGCTCCTCTGCTTGACAGAAATACCAAGTATTGATTTTTTTTCTTTCTCTCGCTTAAGATGCTGCTCAAAGTTCATCATTATTCCACTGTTTTGCTTTCATTTCTTTGAAGGTCATGACATAGAGACAGGGATCTAATTTCTTTTATATTCTCTTTCTTATGCAGGCTCTTAGCATCCTGTTTACCTTGGTTGCCTTCAATTCTCAAGTTAATATAGTGTCGATACCTGTTCTCAAAAGACATGCAATGTTTTTCAACATTTGTTACTCATTTTTTTTCTAATTTTAATACATAATTCCATGATTTTAAGCAAGGCTTTCTCATCAATCATGTTGACAATTATCACAATATGACCTGATACTTGTGTTCTTGTGTCTACTTTACAACAATTCATTTTATTACTTATACTTTTCATCTTTAAATTCTCCATCCTTCTTCCCTGCAAAAAAACATGTTAGTGAAAAGTATATTTGATTATGCAGTTATATAAATATTGGCTATCAATGGCAATGAAATTATAATTGTTTACTTGTAATACTCTTTTCTTTAAATGTAGCACACTTCAATTTTGTGACAATGCATTAAATAGATGGGATAGCCATACCCCACTATGGCTCTCAATGATTCTGTATCCAAGTATTCATCTTCTTGGATGGTCCTTTACTCTTAAATTTGGAGTGTATTTTGCTTCCAGCTTCTAAAGAAAAAAAATAAAATAGAAATAATAGATGTATCATGGAAACTGTCCAAAAATGTGAGTTTTTCTTTTCAGGATCCTCTTGCAGATTGTTCACTAAGAGGGTAGCTAACTGCCACACTCTAGACATCACTGAAGAGATGTAGGGATGTATTAAGCCAAACAAGTAGCCATGAGTATGGTCTGTTGAGTGGCTAAATTTTCATGTGACAGCAGATTTAAATTTTGTCTGTACCCTCTAGAAAAATACAAAACCAGAACCATAGAGTTTTAATGGCCAGAAGTTTCATATCCTAAAACAAAACCAAAATATTCTAAAATAATGAGTGCTTTCTCCTTTATTAATAATTTAACTTTAAAGACAATTTGATATTTAATATATATAGCAAATATATACCAAACACAACATGAAATAGTCTCATATACTAGTTGAGTTAGTTATACAGTAACATGCAGAGATCTATCATGCCTCTCTTTCTGAGAAAGAACTTAAAATTTGCAAATGAGGTTAAGGGATGTCCCGTCTAGAAAGCTCTTATCCACCATATTTAATTCCTGCATCTCCAGTCAAGTAAAAGGAATGACAGCTGAGAAGAATTTAGGAAGTTAGAGGATGGAAGAGAGTTGAGACATGGTTAGGTCATTTGTTAGAAAAATTGTCTTAGTCACCATTCTGTTGCTGTGAAGAGACACTTTGAACAAAGCAACTCTTATAAAAGAAAATATTTAATTGAGGGTTGGCATACAGCTTTAGAGGGCACTAGAGTAGTAACTGGCAGCTTCATGTTCTGATTCATTGAGAGCACCTAGGTAAAGAGACATTGGGCCCAGACTGGGATATTGAAACCTGAGAGTCCACCCCCAGGAACATAACCTACTCTAACCAAGTCATCATTTCTAATACTTCCCAAACAGTTCCACTAACTGGGAATCAAGCATTCAAATATATAAGCCTATGGGGGCCATTCTTAACCAAACTACCCCATCAATCAAAAATGTGTTAGCAGCTCTCTAAGTTCAGCAGCTGTAAGAACTCTAAATTATAAATCACTGTATTGATCATTTATTACAGGAGAACTTATAAAGTGCTTTTCAATATCCAGAGCTATGCCCAGAAACAAGATTTTATAGAATATGCATATTGAAAAATTATGCTGTGAAAGAACTTTCTAATTTATTGCAGAATTAAATGTAGATATAATACATTATATTTGCATAAAAATATAGCTTATTTTCATAAATGCATGAACACAAGGAATCATATTTATCCATATCTTTAAATTATGAATTTTAAACACTCATATGAATGTGAGCTGGTACAAATCGATCAAATTGTTTTTTGGTTAACCATTCACTTGTAAAATGAAAGACCAGCCATGTAAATTACATAAAGAGTTATAAATCAGAGTGAAGCAGAACTTGTATGAATATGCAAATTGACAAAGAAACTTGAAACTCACACTATTCTGCTAATCCAATTACCAGGAAGCTGATTGCCAATCTGATTCAAGCATGTAAGAATGGCTGTTTCATTAAGGCTAATGGCTCCCGCTGGCTCGAAATGAGTGGGATTACCAACTGTTAAATTTTGGTAGCCCAATCAAAAGCTTGCTAGCAGCAGTCTAAACATAAAACCCATTAGAACTCCAAGGATGATGAATAATTCTTTCCTATACCTGAGGTTCTGGAATGAAAGTTCGAAGGATTTTGAAACAAGTCTCTCTAAGGGGTAATAAATAGTATCAAAAGATCTGGCAGAAGAGAAGTACAGGTGAAACAGGAGACAACTTTATCTCATTGAAGTTCATGAACCTGAGGAAGCAAAAGCTGAATGAAGGAGCAGAAAGGCATTTCTCAAATTTTGTTTTCTGTTTTGCAACTAATCTCTGATCTTTAGTGGCTATGATGGTAGATAGAATATAAAAATAAAAATAAAAGAATAAGTATTCCATAAAACTGGCCAATTTTACAACATGCTTATTATTTTAAAATTGGTAAAATGGCTGCTTGAGCTCTTAAAAATATTTACAAAACACAAACAAATTTTTCATGAAGTAACATTTGGCATCATAACCATCCTTGTACAAATGTCTTTGGAATTTAGTGAATTAATAAAGTCCAAGTTTACTGAGATATCTAGGGAATGGATCAGTCACTTCACCTCATTCTTTTTCAGTTAGCTAACCGTGTCATCCAAGTATAAATAATGGGATGAGAATATCATATTCAAATACTGGTGTAGAAGTTCCTTCTGTCTTTGTGTTGCTTTCATTGGTTAATGAAGAAACTGCTTTGGGCCTGTTGATGGGGCAGAACTTAGGTAGGTGTGGAAAATTAAATGGAATGCTGGGAGGAAGAAGGCAGAGTCAGAAAGACACCATGGATCCAGAGAGAGATGCTGGGAATTTTACTCAGTAAGCCACTATCATATGGAGATGCACAGATTAATAGAAATGAGTTTAATTAAAATATAATAATTAGCCAATAAGAAACTTGAGCTAATGTGCCAAATGGTGATTTAATGCAGTTTCTGTGTGGTTATTTTGGGGCTAAGCTAGCTGGACTGCCAGGACAAACAAGCAGCCTGCTCCATTCAACAAAGTACCTCACAGGTCAAAATCATCCCTTCAAAATTCCAAACACTATGTTACTATTTCTATTAGAGAAATACAAATTACAGAAAATACAAAATTGTCCAAGAAATACGCCAAGAGGTTTGGATTCTTGTGGTATATACACAGCAAAGCAGTTCATGGACCTTTGTTTTCTGGTGACTGCTTCAGAGTCTGAGTTTCAAAAGTTGTTCAACAATTATTAAGGCAGAAAAACTATTGCAGCTCTCAAGAATGCAATGTGTTTGCTTGAGGCAGTACTCTCTCTTTATCATTCATTCTCTCTTTCTCTTTCTTTTTCTCTATTTCTCTCTCTGACTCCTTAAATTAACATTTGTTGACTCCAACAATCAAGATGAAGTAAACAATAATTTTGTACTCTGATGAGCAAATATAAGGAGTCCACTGGTTTCAGTGACAGGAAAATTGCTACGGTCCTGACAAACATACTAGAAAAAAAAAGAGTTAAACTAAATTTTACATCAAGGCTCAAGTCAACAAACACATTTTTATGTTTGGCTTTGATTGAGAGATGAAACCATGAAAAATCAATAACCTGTTTGAAAAAAGTAAAAGGTGTGTTTCTAAAGTGATACTTGGTATAGAAACGAATCTTGAGAATTTCGTCTAGCCAAAAAGCAAAAGTTAGTCTGTGATTTTATTTTTTCATGGTTATGTTCTTCCAATTTCCATATCATTGTTATAAAGAAAATCTGTAAGGCAGAAATGTGAAACTTTATAATTGACTGTTTTATACTTAAAGGTACTAGATATAGCAGAGCATTGCATGTCTGCTTTACCTTCCTTTTTTTCTGATGGAGAAATGCAGGAATGGAGACATCCTTAGACTCCATGTTTATCTTGGAAACTCTACTGTACTTCTTCTGGAATTTTGTTCATACATGTAAAAGTTACAGGTAAAATTGTTCATGTAATTATTTTATAAGAAAAGGTGGAGAAAACAAACAGTATTAATAACAGAATCCATTCTGGAAATAAATATGGAATCAAATATTTTCATCCATTTGTATAGCTACATAGATGGTTTTTCAATGACTGGTTTAAAAGGAAGACTTGTAACCCAAACACCTGTGCAAAATTGGTGCTTTAGATCCTTAATTTTCCGTGAATTACATCCCTTGGAACAGATGCGAGGGAACAGAAATCAGTCAAATCATTCTTCTGATGACTGATGAAAGGCTAATGTAGTCAAGGAGCCAAGGAACAGGAGGTTAGGTGAGAGCTACTCACTGTGGCAGTCGTCCATCAGCAGCTAGGAAGCTCAGCAACCAGCTCAACAATCTCATCAATCTTGATATCATCATGTTTCTAGGTTACAGTTGAAATTCCTATAACACTATATTCTCTTGCGCAGTTTATGGGGCAACATCATTTAAACCCACTATGTAACGTAAATAGGGATTGCTTTATGAGATAAACATCCAGTGTTGATCCATCTATGTGCCAGTTTCAGCCTACTGTAATTATCTTGTAATTTATTTCAGTTAACAGTTTGATATGATATTCCAAACTTAAGTCACAGTGGGGAGAAATTAGTTTTTAGAATCAGAGAGTTAAAAATATATTATATATTTAATGTTTTTAATGTCAGAGATTCTATATATCATTATTCATATGCAGTTACCTAAAAAATTCCCATTAGGTTCATGAAACCTTTGTAATACATAAACACACACACATACACATTAAAGTTTACATTATAAATTATTTGTAACAGATTAACAATAATAAAAATAAATAGAAACAATTACAACAATGTACTTCTAATAACATATACAAATGTGGATCATCCATCCCTTTGTGACATGTTGCTATCAGGGTCTTATTAGTAGACTTTGGCAATTCTGCAATGCATGTGGCAGTAGCTCCTCCATATGGTAGAAGCAGTTTCTCCAGTACTGGGTACTTTCCAATCAATCTGTTTATCAACAAATTTCATGTATTTTCATCATAACTAAGGATTTATTTTGCCCTGAATTTGTAAATTTTGTACTGTAGAGTACAAAAACATACTTGGTTACATTTCCCTTAATCATGACTTCACAGATAAAATGTTTTGTACTCGTCAGGATCTTAGGACCCTCGGCATATAGCGTTTATTTCATATGTAAAACTATGAGTTTCTAAATTTTTTATTTAAAGAAAACTCTTCTTGAATTTTCCTCTGCAGATATAAATTGAAGATCTCATGTATGAAATTATCCACGTAATGTTTTCAGCCTGTCATGGACCACGGTTAGCTGCAAATTGGAAATAAAATTTGTGGCAAGATGGAAATAGCATATAAATATTGCATCTGCAATTGATTTTCTGACAATATTAAATCTAGTGTGATATTCAAACCTTTATGGAACAATTAGAAACTTTTGCTTGAGATAATTTAATGCAGCCTATGTACAATTTTTCCAACCACTAAAGAAGGGGCAAGATCACCGCAGTTCACATCACAGTAACTTTGTAAATAGAGACAATAAGAAAAAAAATGTGTCATATCTGTTCCCCATGTTTTTAATTCCTCCTTTATTTAACTAAATCATGCTTAAAATATATTTTGCAAATGAAAAAGTGACACTTTCCCTTGAAATGTATTCATTCTCATTAAGTTGATTTGTGCATTTTATTTTCATTAACTTAAACAAATGCTTTGATGATTTACACAAAAAATATCAAGTACATAAGCATAGAAATATTTTCGTTTAATATGTCAGTTCCAACATTTAAATGGTCTAGAAGATATTGGAGAAAGACAACCATTTATTTACACAGCACACATAAAGATGCCCATTGTACTTTATACTGAGAAAGAAAAAAAATGCACCAGGACACACAGTCTGTCAGAGAAGTCACTTGTCTTAGAACACTTCAGAAAATATACTTAAGGAGGAGGAGTCTTTCAGCCACTGCTTATTTTAGAGAAGTATACTCTGGGAATGGAAAAGATTATTGGTAGCTGTGATTTCTTACCTTACCCTGGTTATTACCGGCTCTGTCATGTTTTGCATATTGAGCCACCATCAGCCAACCCTTTGGTTTGCATTTACTCATCTTGGAAGATTTATTCATTAGTTTCTATCATCCTTTCATCTGAACGCTGAGCTATAATCTGAAGGCAATTGTTTTTGGAAAATATGATTTCTTAATTTTCAGTGGCCCATTAGCAGTAAGCTCTTACAGGTGTAAACAGCAAGGAAATAAAAATTTTGTAACTAGAGAGCATAAGTCTTTTGAATGCATTCAAAATAAATACCTGAAGCATGGACTTCCCTTCATATATTTAAGGTATATTTTGTAATTGATAGTAGTTAATAAGTATAAGTAGTATATAATCATTCAAGTTTACTTTTATAAATATAAACAATATATGATTATATGTGTTCATATAAATATAAATATATATATATACATAATCAGAGTCTTGACTGATACATAGATGCAATGAGATGTTTAGATGATGACAGGTCTGTGAAAATATAGGTGGTTTCTTGAATTTAACTACAAGGCTCTACCTTTCTTTCTTACTATAGCCCGACCTCTGCTTTGAGATCATAACTGTGTCAGTCCCTCCACTATGTCACTTACCATTTCCAAGGCTCAGGCTTTTTGATGACGGATAACACTGTAATGAATCAGAATGAATTTCCCTCTACTTTGCTGAAACTGGTCTAATAGTTTTAAAAGTTTGATTTATATGAATCGAAAATTTATGGAAAATATTAGCATATTGAAAGAATAGTATGTTGTCAAGACAATAATATATGTATGTATGCATGTATAAATATGCATAGCCATATACATGTGCACAGAATTTCCAAAAATTGAAAATACTCAGTCCACAAACATAAATATAATATACTACATAATAAAAACTAATAAGCATGAACATGGATGTCATGAAAGTTTTATGGATCAACAAGACAAAATAAAAGTCAGATTATGCCTAGAATCATTAAAACGTTCACTTATGACAAATGAAGTATTATGTCTGAATATCTTACTTTCATCATCTTAGTAACAGAATATGTTGTGATTGACCTGGTACATAATACAGGTACAGGACTCATGTTCCAGGCCCTTTCACAACATATAACCAGATTAATGAATTGAATTGTATTAAATGAGATAGCGATTGTGGAATGTAAGATACCACCTCACCCCTGCTGCTGAATGCCACAACTAACGCTGTGGTATAAATTGAAGGTGGTTGCATATGCAAATGTGAACGGAGAGCAATGAAAAAAAACAAAATCCAAACATAAAGTTTAGTTGACTAGTTGATATCATGATTCCTTTTTTTT
>LOEQ01004361.1:114158-132315 GCA_001685075.1 Bramus lutescens | reverse complement strand
GCTTTCTTTTTCCCAGCATTCTGTTCTGTCTACTCCACCCACCTAAGGGCTGGCATATCGAAGGGGGCCAAGGCAGTTTCTTTATTAACCAATGAAAGTAACACATAGACAGATGACCCTCCTACATCAATGGCCCATTTATTTTTAACAGTAAAGTGTGGTAGAAAGGAAGAAGCCTAAAGTCTTAGGATTAAATATTGTTATGCTAAAGACACTCTCTCACAATTAGAAGATGTAGGCATTTCTGGACGTTAAACCCACAAAAATTTACATATGACATATTCTCTAGGATTTCCTCCTTTGCAAACTTAACTCCAGAAATACCTGAAATAGTTCTTACGTACACTGTCCTGTTTTTCTTTCTAAGTTTCTTGTGTCATTCTCATTGGCTCCAGGGAATCCCTTCTTTACCATGTCTCTGGTTGAAAATATTACAGATTTTGGCCACTCTATGATCTAGATAGACTTAACGATTTAAGCATTCCATCTTTATTTTTTCCATTTTTGTAATTTTTAATTTTATTTTATGCATAAGGGTGTTTGGCCTGCATGTATGTCTGTGCACCCTTGAATGCTTGGTGCTCATAGAGAAAAATAGAAAGCATTGGATGCCCCAGAGCAGGAGTTACAAATGATTGTTAGCCTTCATGTGGGTGCTGGAAATCACACCCTGGACTCCTGGCTGTCGATTGCTGAGCCATCTCACAAGGCCGCACTTTTTCTTGTAATTATAAAATACAAGTTATACCATCCCTTCCATGTCAGACCTGCATCTGGAAAGATTTCTTAGGAAACTTTAAAGGTTTGCATCTCAGCACAAGATGTATTTGTTGATTACAGTGAAAAAAATCCCAAATACCAAACTTAATCCATTAAGATATTATTTGATGTACAAACATTTATTTATCACTTTGAAACATATTTAATAAAATTACATTCTTAAATTAGCAGCTATGAGTGTATTCTCCGTCCTAGCTATCATTCTGTGGTCCTCAAGTGAATAAACATGTGTCTTGTGTCTGCTCCTGAGTGGCTGAAATCATTGGAGAACACAGACTAAGGCTGTCCACTCCGTGTCTGACAAACAAACAAAAACAACAGCAAAAATGGAAACACTTAAAGGTTCTGCAATTTTTCTACATACTTAACATTATTAGAAGGCAATGCATAGTTGCTTGTTTGTTTNTTTTTTTTTTTTAACTCACACATTCTGGAGCATGAACCAAAGGATTATGTGCAAAATGAATCTGGTCCTTGTAGTAAGTTTGAGACCAACCTAAGCTATACTGGGAGACTCTGTCTAAAAAATTAAAACACATATGATGAAATCATTGGCCTATACTTCCCATTTCTGCTACAGAAAATGTCTTATAAATGCCTAGATATTTATTTTTATCCTGTTGAGGGGCTAGAGAAAGCAAGGCATATTTTACCGTTGCTTTTCCTTCCAAATGCTAATGGTGACATTTGCTTCTCTCCTACAGACATACTTACTGATAAATATGATATTTTTTGCAGAGCACTTTGTGTTCCTTGTGAATTTTTTCATGATGCTCTTGGTGTTATTTCAGCTCAGTCATAAAACAAGACTCTGCCTGGGTTAAAATTCAATAGCAGGTCTCTTAGAGGTCAGTTGTGAACAAAGTTAAGAAGGAAATAATGTTCATTTGGAAATGCATGTAAAAAGGAAGATAAAATGTTTTAGCAAAGCAAGTTGACCCTTGATGTTCTTTAATAATGATGAGAGGTGACTATTTATGACAACACAGAGGGATGGCAAGAAACGGCAAAATCAGCCATCCCAATGTGATGACATTAGAATGGGACATGGTGTGGTCATCTGGTGGCATGCTTATGGATCTAGTTAGCAGTTTTGCAAACACTTCCTAGTCCGGTCACTTGTTCTTTTTGCTATGGAAGAGTCAAAGAGATTCAAGGAGACTGGAAATCACCTTCTGTTGAGGATTCAAAGAGATGTCTAAAAGGAGACAGGAACTCACAAGACACTGAATCTTTGTCTCTCAGTCTTAAATTTTCTGATCTTCAGAATTGTGAGCAGTACATCTTAATTGGGGGACACTTTGGTGTTAAGGAGAAAGCTGTTGCAAGAGAAACCCCCAGGGATCCAAAAGAATAACCCTAACTAAGACTCCTATCAATGGTTTAGAGGGTGTCTAAACCGTCTATCTACTGTAAGCAGATTTCTGACTTCCATAATTGTCATCAGAAATACTCTATCCAGTAACTGATGGAGGCAGAGATCCAAAGACAAGCATTTCAATGAGCTCCAATAGTCTTGCAGAAGAAAAGGAGGAGGGATTGAACCAGCCTGGGAGGGGGTTCATGATGGAGGAACACATAGAGACAGCTGACCTGAGCTCCTCTATATGTGTGACAGTTGTGTAGTTGGTCTGTTTTTAAGGTTCCTAGCAGTGAGACCTGTCCCTATAGTTTAGATTGCTTAGGGGAACCTGTCTTTATTTTAAGTCATGATTCTGCATTTGGGAGAAATATTGTCTTTCTAAATATAGCTTATTTTGCTTTAAATGAATCAACAAATTGAATACACAGTTCTGCAAAAAAGAAATGGTATGCTCTTCCTGGACAAAACAGTCACTCCTGCTCACAACATTAATTACCCATAGTTCTTTGTATAGTGTTGAGACTTGGTGGGTTTTCTCCTCCTCCCCATCCACTTTGGCATGCCTATTGCGCTATCCTTGTTCAGCTCATTTAATCAGGTTGGTGAGATTTTTTATGAGTGAAGCTTCTGACATTCCAAAGAGACACAATCACACAGCAAACTTTCCACTTTTCTGGCTCTTATATTCATTCTACCCCTCCTCTGCAGTGTTGCCTGAGCCTTAGATATGATTTTTCAAAAATTTATTCTGTTTCCAATTGGTATCTAAAATATGGTCATCACTGAAAAAATACATATAAGTAATATATAAGTAATGTTATACAGACAAAGCAGGTGGTATTTATGTATTATATATATGTGTGTATGTGTGTGAACTCACATATATATGCACACATGCATATATACATACATATATAAATAACACAAAAATAAATGAAAAATGAGGCCATAGATTTGAAGTGATGGAACTATGGTAAGGCTTGGAATGAAAGAGAAGGGGGAAATGATGTAATTATATTATGTTTATATTATTATATTATAATCTCAAAAAATCCAAGAATGAATAAAAAATTAAGACGAGAATGAAGAAAAAAAGAAATGTAGTGCAAATAGAAAATAAACATTTTTGAATGTGTTCATTCTCCTTAGATTTTGAGGAAGTGGAGCCAAAAGCATGACTTCAGATCTCATGTCAGTTAGATGGCTATTAACAAGAAAACAACTATGACATCCTGCAAGATGTGGGGAAAGAAAAACCCTTGCTCGTTTTTAGGATGCCAACTCGGACAAGTGCTATGGAAATCATTGTGAAGGTATAGTATATGATATATAATATATACATATATCACTACACACGCATAATAAAGAGAAGCTTTCAAATCCAAGTTTGAAGAGGTAGAAGAGGTGAAGAAAGTATTATGTACCAAGACACTCCTACAGACTTGGGTAACTGGTTAGCTCTGTGTACATGGGTGCTGCAGAAGGTTAATGGAATTTCAGACACCGCACTCAGTAATTTCATATCTTTGTTGTCCTAAACTCAAAGTAGAATTTCCAGATCCTTCATTTTCATCTGTAAATAGTCAGGCATGTTTGGTAGAGTAGCATTGGTCTCCACCGTCTACATAAGGTCATTGAGCTTCTAGTATCCTTCAATCTCATACATTGTTTCATTTGTTTTGAGATAGGATTTCCTTCTGCTAGGGTGGTCTCAATCTTACTATATAGCAAGGATGACGTTAAACTTCTAATACCCTACTTTCACCTCCAAGTGTTAAGATTAGAGGGCTGTACTACTGTTCCCAGAACTTGTAGTTGTAAGAAAGCATTCCCATGGCTTCAAGCATACTAGACAGGTACTCTATACACTGAACCATATCCCCAGCCCAGAAAAAAATTCAAAACAACAAAAGTAAACGTGTGTTCTCATGTGTAGTCTACTGAAAATAATTCCTGTATCATTTTGAACAATATGATACACTTGGGAATTGCAAAACTTATATAAAACTAAACACACACGTGCTTTTGAAATATCTGTGAAAAGCCCATAATTTTGTGCTATAAAGAGACAGGGCATGCTCTCCCTTGAGCATAAGTTATCCTCTTTCCTGTGTCCGGTTGCATCTCCCCCACCTAGTCTAGACTCCGGTAAATGGCTGCAGCTGCTCCGGATGGGCCACAACAGCATGTACACAAGCACTCTTATCCACGGTGAGTGAAATTGACTGGAATCACACAATTTTCATCAATTTCCCACTTTGTAGAAATTGGTCCTTCTAGGCAAGGGGCCTGCACTCCGTTTGCTTTGCAGCTGCCTGTCCCTTGGAGCTGAGATGCAGGGATGGGAGGAGGTAACCTGCTGGTCCTGAATGGATGTGCCCGGGGTGGGTGTGCTCACCTGATTTTCTGATTATGAGATTGAAATCTGCCTCCTGCTTACATGGAGCAGTGGAAGATCTGATTAAACGGAAGAAAATGAGGAGTTTCTTGGTTGAAGCCTCAAGCTCCAGTGTAACTCGTAGCTAACGAACTAGCATCGCGCACAGTGGTAGCCTCTTCCACAGGCAGCAATTATATAAGAATAGCATTCCAAACGTGGTCGTTCTGTGACTGGCTGGCATACAGGCTGTTGGCGTGGGAAGAAGATTTTCACGCAGATGTTAGCTGGAAAATACATGGGAAAAGTGATTGCGACTTACTGGGCTCACAATAGCAGAGGATAAAGTTTTAAAGCAAAAGAAAAATCTTTAAATGAACTCAAAAAATGATTCATACTTAAGGTTTTAGCTTTTCTTTTTTTGTGAGACTACTAAATGAGTGGATTCAGCTAAACACACAATTCAGAGTAATCTTATTAACCAGCCAGTGCGTCATTTTCCCAATAACCTGAATAAAAATTCCCTGTGAAACTCAAGCACAGCCCTCTACCTCTGTGATGGCTGACAGTAATTATGGGTGAGGAACCCGAGTCAGGCATTTGTAACAGCTCCCAGGAGATGCTCATGCACAATAAAGTTTAAGAACTCCCAGCATGCACTGACCTTGGTAAGTGGCAATTAGATAACATCACAACGAACATGGAATTTAAAGGCATTTTCCTCTCCAGTTTTATCTCTCTTTTTAGATAGAGAACCAGTTAAAATTTAATGTGAGAAGAGAAAGAGAAAAAAATGTACAGATAAAGAACAACTGCATAATTTAGCTGTCGTTTAATGCAGGGGGTGAGTTTCTTTTTCTATTGATGATATAATTGGGCCAAGCATTAGAAGATATTTGTAATTTACACAGAACTCGGCTTCTAGAGGAGCAGAACAAGCATGCACACAGGAAAAGAAGCCTCAAGAGTCCTCTGAAACTGGAATTACCCTGTCTTCTGTGGACTCACATCTTATGTCAGTAGTTCAACAACATGGTGATTTAATTATTTATCCATTAATTATCCTTTCATGTAATGAATTACTGGTATCTGTTTAATTACGTTTTGTACCTATCCTCCACCCAGTTTCTAACAGTGTCTCTGAACCGATGTCAATATCCCTTCAATTTCCTATTACCCAGTTGACAGTTGTTATAATTTGAATACATCCCCCAAATTTCATGTGTTAGGGACTTCATGCCTGAAGAAATAGTGTTGGAGGGTAGAACCTAATCATGAGTGACTAAACCAGGAGAGAAGATGTGACAGTGTGGAACCCTATCCCTACATGCTGTGCTAAGGAAGGAAGGAAAAGTTGATGCATTTGAAGTAAATTAACATTGTCATGCCCTTCGGAAACTTTCTAAAGCCGTAAGCAGGGAACTCAAGGGTAACTACACCACTAAAAACCAAGTTTTCTTTTCTAAAGGATTTTTTTTCTTGATATCTGGTATTTCAATGCTTGCAAACCTCATCTAGAATCATCCTCCTGCTTCCTCGTGAATAGAATCCTTCCATTGTCAGTGGAGCGGGTTAGGTTTTGGAGTGTGTGCTTTTGTAAAAGTGAGTTAAGCCTTTCTTGCTCTTGATCTCTGTGAGAGACACACATTCCTGGTCATTGTTAGGTACCTGTATGCCCCTCAGTATCTCACAGTACAGATCTGTGAGCAAAAGAATAAATTTCTGTTTAAAATAAATTATCAGCTCTTCCACGATTCTATTACAGCAGTATTCAATGACTACTATAACAGATAACCACAGTTCCATAATCATTTTCTGAAAATGTTTTTCTTTTGGGTTATGAATATCTATTAAATAAAATAATCATTAATGTTCCAAAACAGAATTTGCTATATTAGAAAGGCAATAACCTTTATTGACCTAATTTGAAAGAGTCAGATGAAGTCTGATATGTCCTCGTATATAACAGTGACATTTATGCTATTTTTTCTATTACCTTTTAATAGTCATGATTTTGATATGTAATATATTGTAAATATATATATTCATGGAAAGGAGGATAGTCTCAAAAACATATCCATTGTTTCAGTTACTTTCTGGAAAATTTATTCATAAAAATTATTCAGCAATACTAAGTATAAGATTTATAATATAACCGGTTTAAGAGAGCTGTTGGAATTTCATTAGCCTTGCCAGAAAATAATACATGCTGAGTATCTACCTTTAAGATGTTCATGTATGTGTTGGTTTATTAATGCAGTTTTATTGGAGATTGCATTCCCATGCCCATTCTATGTACAGCACACTTTAACTAACTTCGTTATAGTCTCAAACTTTCTGTTTCACTGAGCAGGAAAACAAGGTGTAAATAATGAATTAGTCATCATTCTTTCTTTCTGAAGGAACATTCTACTGATACTAGATATTGCAAATATTTATACGCTATGTACAGAATAGATTCACTGGGAGCATGGAAAGAAGTTTTTATGTATTGTTTTCATGTCTTGTGAGACTGCTAACCTAATTTACATATCCCTGAAGGCCTCAAGAGCAGAAAATATGAAATCAAATGAAAAAGAAGCAACAAAGGTAGTATCTTAATTCATTTTTTACCCTTAAATTAAAACTTTTTAGCTCTAAAATAAGTATAAGTTTTCCAAACCAAGAAGCTATACTCTGTGATACTGCTGTGTTTTATCACAGACTCTGTAATGATTCAGACTTTACCAAGGTTGAGCTCTCGTCCACCTTCCATCCTGTTTTCTTATTATTTTTCAACATTTGCACAATACAATATGCATATTTATACCTTTCTACCTGTGCTTAGTTCCTTAAGAATCAAATTTTGTTTCTTTGTCAACCTTCTTGGCTAAAGTATAGTTTGTCCATTTGAATTTTGTTTTGTTTGTTTTTACTCTTTTTTATATAAAACAGATACATTGTAAAATTTTCCTGAAGGAATAACAATGATTTGAAGAGATACTGAATGTCAACATGGCATATTTGTTTTGAACAATAGATAGTAAACTCTAAGCAAGGTTTCTTGAAGAACTGAACTTATAGATCATGTGTGGTTGTGATTCATTGGACTGACAACAGAAGAGTTGTTAAATATGTAAGCAATGTATATCTATGCACCAGACAGACTGACAACCCAGTAAAGACCTGGTCTACAATGGCAGACACCTTGGGATTCAGATAATTCACTGAGAACCTAGATGATATCCTCCTGAATAGCTGGTATATTGTTCATGGGTGAAAGTTGATGAAGTCAGAGTCACAGATCAGTGGAGAAGGGTAGCATCAGGCAAGGATGCACACTGCCACTTAAAAACTGTGAAAATGGGGAGGTGAAAAGCCTTTTCTGAGGACCTATTGATACCTGGTCCCACTGTTTTGAGGACTGATTTTTCTCACTCAGTTAATCCACTCTAGAAATATCCTCAGAAACATGCCTGAACCACTTCCTAGATAATTTTTGATTATGCCAGGTAGACCGTCAAGGTTGGTCATAACATAACATAATCTTCCCACACATCGTTTTCATTTCCTTCCTGTTAAAAATAGAAAACTCTTCAGAAATTAGGACTTGAACATGGCTAATCCTTATCACGTATGTTTAATCATGAGACAGATAATCTTTCCTCTAACTATGCTTGGTGTGGACTGTGATAAACCTGCATCTGCTTCACTTACCATGAGCCTTTCTGTAGCTAATTATTCACATCTGAATGGAAAGGCACTAAAGGGCGAATAATTTTAATGAAAATTAAATACTATCCAAAGAATTATAACTCATTAAGACTGTGGGAATATTTGGAGGTTTAGCATTTGTTTGGTGGTTACTAAGAAGAAGAGACCAGAAGTTCACTAAAGTGAGAATATCAATTCAGATTTTTTTCTAGGTGAGGGATATGTTTCAGCATATGAAATACTGTTCACGGTTGCTATCTATATCTCAAAAAATACTTTCAAAGGGTTACAATATTTTCTAAGTTCTTTGAACATGAGGCAGACAAGGTAGGAAACACGCATGGATGCGATCTGAATTGCGTGTACAGTCTTTCCTATGTTAGTTTGTAAATGTATGTGCCTCCCAGTTTAGGGCCAGGTAACTCGCATGAATCCTACCCAACCACTGTCAGACCTGAAAGAGTGCTGTGCCAAGTTATAGTCTGTGTATTCTTTTTTTAAATTCCAACTCATCTCTGTATTGCTTAAATTTTTCATAATGGGGCTGAGATTTTTGGATATCAGGTCGTTCCTGCGGCTAACACTTTCCATCTCCGTGGTCTCAATTGTCCCACATTAAAATTACAGAAAAGAATGAAGCCTGCCGTGATGAACGAAAGCAGCCAAGCATTTCCTGGTGGCTTGAAATAGAAAAAGGATTCTGTGTTCAGTCTAAGTGGACAGTACTCTAATTTTTAAAAAAGTTTGACCCACAATATAACACCAATTTCATGTGTTGCTTTCTCTCACAGATCATGATCAAAGACTGAGAAGCAGGAATAATTAAGTCAATATACATTTATTTTACAGAAAGAATTATTCATAAAGAGACAGTTTACCTTCAAACAGAAATATGCATCAAGGGCTAAGGTGACCATGTTCTCATAAAAGAGTGAAAATAAATAATGTAGTAAAGTTGTTAGGGAAGTGAGACATAGAAGTCCCTTGCTTCTTTCCATTGCTTGAGAATGTCCATTCATTTAGTGGGACCTATGAAACAAAAACTTGAATGAATCCCTGTTGACCTTCTCTACTAGGAAAAGATAGCAACTGAGGGTTTTATGGTCGTGGATGGGGCCAGAAAATGAAACCAAATCTTAAATTTTTCCTCGGGAGGAGGTGGGTAGACTGGGGTGAGAGCTGAGTGAGTATGCATAAGGACTGAAATTTCAGTCCTCAGTACACACACAAATGCCATAAATGCTGAGCACACACACCAACCTACCTATAATTATACCTTTACAGAGTCTGGCATCTGCGATCCAATGAGGAACGTGAGTGGCCAGACCAGCATGATTTGTTAGACTAGATTCTAGGTTCATGTGAAGCACCCAGCTCAAAATGCTTGTGTTGTCTTTTGTTTGTTTGTTTGTCAAGACAGAATTTCTCTGTAGCTTTGGAGCCTGTCCTGGAACTTGTTCTGTAGACCAGGCTGGCCTTGAACTCACAGAGATCCATTGGCCTCTGACTCCTGAGGGGTGGGATTAAAGGCATGTGCCACCACCACTTGTCCCCCAGCTAAAAATGTACAGTGGAATGTGACTGAGAAAAAAAGAGACACATGCATTCACACTCACACTAGCAAGTCTTCAGACACACACAGAGACACATGCACGCATGCACGCACTGTGTGTGTATGTGTGTGTGTGTGTGTGTGTGTGTGTGTGTGACACATACACACTTAGGTCCAGACATACTACATACACATACATCTATAAAAAAAATAGAAGTAAAATATTTCACAGAGAAGCATTGAGATTTTAGAACAGATGTTGAATGACATTTTAGTAAAATAGTCTGGCTAAACAAGTTGCCAATTAATTGCATGTTTTTACCCTACCAAACAAGATGGACCTAGTTTTCTCAACAATAATAGTCAGGAAGATAGAAGGGAAGGGCTGAACAAGAAGTGAATATTCTAACATTCCTCCTTATTTTGTCAGAGAAACAGTTGATGTGGCAACGAGACAAATACTTTTCTCTAAATTTGCTTAATGTCTAACACCTATCACCTCAACACTGGGGCTTACAGTGGTACATCTCTACTATGTCTTGTGACTCATGAAATATACTGAGCAGGTGATGTCTAGGTGACTTTGACTAGGATGTAAGTAGGTAGGCTTTCTCCGTCATGGGTCTAGAGATTGTCTCATGCCCCATCACATAAGTACTTTTCAAGTCCTCCTATTAATTTACTTGATAAAACAAAAAAAGCCTGCAAACTTATTCTTTACCTGGCTTTTGTCACTCTTTGAAAGATTATGTCGAAATGAATGAAAAATGAAGATCTGTCATTATTAAAAAATTATAATTAGAAAAATAGTAGATTAAATATATTTGTTAACAAGTTAGTGATAATAGAGAGAACCAAAATAAGATCTCAAATGTATCTTTTATACATGTTGGAGGAGAAACAGTGGGCAAAGTAACAATATTCCTTTAAATTAAAAATAAGACAAAACTATTTAATAAGAAGAAGGTATAGAAAGTAAATTCATAAAAAGAGCATACATATATCAAATGCATTGCTATCAAGTGTAAATATTTTGTCTATTTGAATTTGATATTATTGGATTAAAAGAATATTTTTTATTTTCAGAAAACCATGCAATATATTATAATACACTTAAAATTTAGAAGTAGAAAGTTTACAATAAGCATTGACATAAACGATACAAGTTGTTAGTACAATGTTCAGCAAATCAGATTTTGGATGAAACTTTTAATAATTCACCAAGTTCATACATATGGTGGTAAAAGAAAGAATATGTTCCAACAGCAGTAATAACACAATATCTAAAGTTACATTATCTGAAGCCAAGGAAGCAAACAGGAGTCTATGATTACATGAGGCTATTTTTGGATGCTAATATCTGACCATAAAACAAAACAAAACAAGGCAGAATAATAAACAAAAAACTCCCCCCCCCATCTGGTAAATCAAGTAAAAACAAAAATGAAGCTATGTTATAAATATTTTGAGAAAAATTAATCAACAAATGGATTCAAATCAGGGAAGTATAGCCCATGGATGGCAGACAGTGCAATGCACAAGTTGCTAAACACTCCATGGAATAAACTAGGAAAACTGGAGAGTAGTTCTCCCATGAGATAGTGATGCCAGGGAAACCCTAGCTTCAGCAACAAAAAATGAATTAGAAGTTTGGAACAGAAAAACAGAAAGGAAAAGAGTTCAAATTCCAAACCAGAGCTCCCAAGTCCATTCTCAGGGCAACTGCAGAGGGTTGGAGCCAATGCCTAGGATGAGACAAGGGCCTCCAAATATGTAAACTATACCCTTAATATGGATAGAATAAGCTTTTAGGCAGAGACTGGGAGGAAAGAGGAAAGGGAAGAAATGTCCTTTGGCGAGTGTATGGATCAGCACACAGTAGGTTGGAGACCAAATTAAAAAAGGAAACTTAAGAAAAAAGATTCAAAACCACGACCATCCGTGATTCCATCACTGTGCAGATGCTGGCATTTCACATAAGACTAGAAAATCATTCGTTCCTGACATTTGACCAGGTCATCTGCAAAGAGACATTTTAAAAAATCTCTTATGTTTCATCTTCAAATGGTGAACATTCATCCATACTCAACCTACTCAGAAAGCCCATCCCAAGCATTAGTAGACTACCTCTGAGTCATGGCATAGACTATCTATAAAGATTTTCTGATTTCTTCATGTTTTCACACCGTGTCACAACATTGAAACAACATAATCGAGTTATAAATAATAATAATCAACAATAATAATACCAATAATAACAAATCACCAAACAATCTCCTAATACTTTAAACCAAACAGCCTTACCATTTTATATTTGGCTGCAGTTTGACCTACTCTGGGCACATGTACCAGCTTGGACTGCCTTATGTGTCTATTCATAGAGAAATAAATTCCTTGGTCAGAACCGTTCCATGGTAGAAATTTAATTGGGAATATAGACTGGAGCATGACACAGTAGATGACTGACCAGTGGCAAGTATTTAGAACTTAGGCATACCTAAGCCAACAAAACAATTCTGTCTACAACAACCAACACATAGACCATGAACAATTCCCTCTGGTTTTTGGGAAAACTTGAATATCAACAGAGGAATAATTATAGGGTTCTCCTCACATAGAAGGATAAATTGTATGAGAAAGGAAAGCAAGACTGTACAGACACAGGACTGACATGTTCATTCAGGCAAGGATAGCACAGGGGTACTACATCCGCCTTCTCAGGAAAGTGGATACATTCATAAATCTGCCTGTGTTCTCAAGTAAGGTAACAAGTAGAAACAAACATTGGTTCAAGTCCCATTTCAGTTTCAAGACTCCTTTGTTTAATGCCTCACACCCTAGGGGCTGAATCTCTCTGCTTCCAGGTTGGTGTTTGAGGGCTGAAGTCACTGCTGTGACTCTGGAAACCTGCCTTGTGCAACTTCCGTTATGCCATTGTTCTATCCTTCTACAAAACACGTTCTAAATAAATACTTTCTTCTGTAATTTTCCTTGGTCGTGGTGTTTTATCGCAGTAAAAGTAAGTAAGACGGTGTTGCTGGTGTGTACATGATTTCAGAACTAGTCACTGGATAACCAATAGGGGACTCACCCCTAGGGAACAATATTTCTCCCGCTTCCAGTACTCCTTAGATGCCTGGCCTTCTTTGTCTATAGGTGAGATCTCCCGCTCCCATGTTCACATGTCCACTAGTATTTAAATTCTTTAGGTCTTGTGGAGGCAGCCACAAGGTGTCATAGCTTCCCTGTCCCTCCTGGAAGATACAATCCCACAACAGTCTTCCTAGTCCTTGGCATCTTACAGTATGTCTATGTCCTCTTTCTCAATATTCTGAGTCTGACGTGAAGGAGTGTGTTGTAAATGTATTCACTCCAACTGAGTTTCACATGATCTTTACATTGTGGCCAGTTGTGGTTTTTTTTTTTTTTCCTGTAACAATCTTTGTCTGATGAAAAGGAATCTTCTTTGATGGAAGGTAAGGACACCATTTATTTGCATGTAAATATGTTTCATAATACAGTAGCTAGTCTAATAAAGTGTCAATATTAAGTTCTTCTCTAAAATCTAAGCCTTGACTAACTCTGAGTTGGTGGCTAGGTCTCGAGTATGGGGCATGACTTTTCTCCTCTTGAGGTGGCCTTAAATCTAATCAGACAGCTCTGCTCTTCCCATTATATGAATGCCACACTTGTATGTACAGGCATGCCTTGCTGTTCTGGTTATATTTGTGGTCTATAGATGTCACACCTGAATGAGCTTGTTGATTGCCTTCCTTCCTCCGTAGTTTGAATAACATCTTCTGGTATTATATGAACTAGAGGACAAAAAGGTTTTCAGGTTGCAACCAGTTACAGACTTTTGCAGCCTAAGTCTGAAATTTGTCTTTAGCCCCAGGGGCTGCGGTACTTTGAATGAGAATTACCAAACGTGCTCATATATTTCAATGTTTAGTCACTACATAGAGGCACCATTTGAAAAGACTGGGTGGTGTGGTCTTGTTGAATTAGATGGAGCCTTGTTGGAAGTATGTCTTTGAGGGTTGGTATTGAGGTTTCAGAAGCCCATGCCAGACCTAGGCATTCTCTGTTTGCCTGTGGATTAGGACGTGGCTCTCAGTTACTATTCCAACACCTGATCAGTGCCATAATGCTCCCCGTCATGATGATAATGGACAAAAACTCTGAAGCTGTATCATGCCCCCATTAAATAATTTTTTTTCTTTCATAAGAGTTGCCTTTGTCTAGGTGTCTCTTCAGAGCAATAAAGCAGTGACTTAGAAAGGAGCTTACCTCATTCTCTCAGAGACAACCAAGGGCAAGAGTGATCTAGTCTAATCGACAACCACTCTGTTAAAAGTTCTTCATGCTTGGTATTGGGGTTTTTTATAAATCCTGTGGGGAACATTTCACTCAAGTGGCATAACTTTATTATATATACTTTTAGATCAATATATAATAATATTGTAATTTGAGACTTTATTGAACATCATTAATGTTAGTTTTCTTCTGTTTTTGCACTGAAAGACCTTTCCCAGTTTTCTCCCCTTCCCTATTTTTCACTTTCATATCACAGGTATCTTTTCATCTTTACTTTTATATTTTTGAGAGACATTCTCCCAAAATTGTTCTTAACTTAGAGATTTTCTACTACAGTCTCAAAACTATGGAGATAGACTTACATTATTTGGTTATTTTTTTTCCTTTCTCCCTTTTCAGCCTACATATAACTATATTATATCTCAATTTTATTGTATTATTCTCTACTTCTATTTACTTGACCCTCATCATTTGTTTCTGTTGTGCTCATTTATTTCACTCATCTTATTTGTTTGCCATTTTAATGCTAATAACTAATATTATCTTCCATTCTTTATTAAAATTGTGGAGATTATGCTTTTAATTAACTGTTACTATATTTTCATAACAACCTATCTATTAGCTGAAGTCACATGTAAATAAGTATTTAATCTTAGAGTGGTCCTGGAGGTAATATATAATAATCCAAGCATATAGGCTGATGTTTTATTTACTTAGTAATTTTACCACTCAAGAAGGTAGTAATGATACTACAATCAGTCTACAATATAGCCCTGATTAAATTATTGCAAATATTTAAAAATATTTCATCTATATAAAATATCCAACTTTTCCATACAGAAGTGAAAGACCAATTGCAGAATTATAAGAAACATGAAAAAGCCAAGCAAATAAAATTCCTCTGAAAACTACCAATTCTACAGTAATGAAGTCCAACAAGATTGAATTAAATGGAATTTCAAAAACTTCATGTGCCTGATTATAAGATATTCGATGAAGTCACCATGAACATGAATAAACTACTGAATGAATGTAACATGAACAAGATTAATTTTTATATCTCAGTGATTTTTATATTGAATATACATTGAGGTGACTATGTACCACAGTTTATTTCCATTGATTAGCTCTGGTTCATTTTGATTTATTCAACTTTCTAGATATTATAGATTAAACAACAATCAACATTGGCATACAATTATCTCTACAGCAAGATATAAAGTCCTTTGGCTATATGTCCACAGGTGATAAAGCTTGGATATGATATTTCTTTGGTTTAGAGAAACATCCTGATTAATGCCCATAACTTTTATACTAGTTTTAAGTCTCAACTGTATAGAAGAACTCCCCTTTCCCCAAATCATGACAGCCACATGATACCACAGAAAATACCACTCAAAATTGTGTTGTGAGAACATTAATAAAACAGAACGAAGAAAGAATATTGACATTTGAAAGAGAGAAGCACCAATTCAAATATGAAGACAACGTCATCAGAGTAACAGCAGCTTTCTCAATAGAAATTCAATACTAAGAGGTCATAGGATGGTTGATTTCGAATTCTAAATGACTAGACCAGCCAATGCAGATTACTCTATCCAACAAAGCTGTGCTTCATAACAGAAGGATAAAATAAAAACTTTCAGGGGCTGGAGAGATGGCTCAGTGGTTAAGAGAACTGACTGCTCTTCCAGAGGTCCTGTGTTCAATTCCCAGCAACCACTTGGTGGCTCACAGCCATCTATAATGAGATCTGGTGCCCTCTTCTGGTGTGTGGGTATACATGGAAGGAATGCTGTCTACATAATAAATCTTAAAAAATAAAACATTCCACATAAAAAGAATTCTTGATAATGGATGCAGTGGAACAGAAGACATTTGAAAGTCTACATATTAAAAGAAAGGAGAGCATATCCATTAAGTCACAGAAACTACTACAATAGTAAATAACCAAATGAAGAACAGGAAAGTACTAAACAGTATATAAAGAAAAAACTGACAGCAATGAACTCATACTTTCAATTATAACTCTGAATGTTAATGATCTCAATTCAGCAACCAAAAGGCATATTCAAAGTTTGAAACCTTGAAAACCTGTATTCCTATAGATGAAAATACCATGAAAAGCTATCACATGATGAAGCAAAATTTAATCAAAAGTCTATAAACACAGACAATTGATCTATACCAAGTTATGATGTTAAAGAAAATGATAATCCCCAAAGAGGAATGTTCCAAGCCCAATTGTATTTATTCTGAATTCTATCAGAGATTTAAAGCATTAATACTTATTTTATAGTTAGAAAGTGAAGGAATACTCCAGGTCCATTATCTGGAGTCAGACATTTCTCTGACACTAAAACCAGAAAGGACACTACACAAAACTGGAGTTCAGTCTCCTTGAAGAACATGTGTGCAAAACACCTCAAGTCCTGCAACCAGTATTCAGCAATACATCACACATATCATGAACCCTATTCAAGTGTGCTTCATTCCATCAGTAGAAAGATAAGAAAATATTAATAAATGCAAGGCATTACAATTAAAATTCTATGATATATTTTACATAAGGCATATTTGACAAAGTTCAACATTCTTTCTTGCTAAAACTCTGAAAACTCAAAGCAGAATAAATACACATTTGTATAATATACAGCCTTGAGCTATAAATGACAAACTCATATTAAACATCATATTAAATGTGAAAAACTCATAGTACTTCCTATACTCTAAACTGAAAAATAAGATAAAGGTATCCACTCCTTCATTTCATCACTGAAGTCCTCAAAGTGTCACGCATTACAACACTACAAAAAATAAAAATAACATAAATTGGAAAATGAAACAAAATATTTCTATTTTCAGGTGATATGATCTTGTATATAAAAGACACAAAAGAGTGCCACACACACACACACACACATTCCTACATCTGACCTTTTCAACATAGTAGTAGAATTCAAACTAAATATATAGAACCTTTCTAATATGCTTACAAAAATGTGCAGAGGAACCAATAATAGTGGAAAATAATCTGACTAAAAACAGCATCAAAAAATAAAAATATTTTGCTATTCAAGGTGGTGCAAAATCTCCACAATAAATAATTTTTAACACCGAAAAAAAAGAGTACAATAGATGGTAGAAAGATCTCTCCATCTCAAAGATCAAAGTTAAATGTAAGAAAAATGACTACTCTATATACAGAAATCTGTAGATTCATCTCAATCTCAGCAGTTACAACTGTGATGTCTTTAATACTCATTCTGTGACCATGTGTATGAAACTTTAACCTGAGAAAAGATGTCAGTAATTAATGAGCTAATTATATCCCCATGAATAGTTGTGCTTTCTATTATGGCTGTGGTAGAAAACAATCAACCTTGAGTTGGAACCACATACCAAATTGTAGGATCCTGTCACATTTCATAAAGCATTTTTTCTGAAAATTGAGCTGATAATTGCACTGTTGTTTGCAGGCTCATAGGATTCCCAGCAACACATGAATTACAGTAATTATCTGTAATAGGAATGGTAGGAGAAGAAGCACGCAGTAGTTCAGAAATAATTTTTAGTGCATGAATAAACTTGTTCCTTTGGTTCAAGCCAACAGGTCTCCTATTATACAACCATTTATACAATGAACTGAGAATAGGAATTGTCACTTCCAGAAAGTTTCTATCATGAAAATCCTTCCAGTTTTCATTATGTAACTTGATTTTGTCTGAAACACATTCTTATTAGGTGAAGTCTAAACATGCATAAAAACAGTTATTTTAAGTCAAAATGGTGATTTAAATTAATATTTTACTTCATGGCTAAATAATCACTGTTTACTGAGTATTTATGAAGTGGGTAAATTAATCTTTTCATGAATTAAACATTTTAACTTTCATTCAAATGAGAAGATTCTTCATTCAATAATAGTTTCTGTTATGGTAAGTGATCATCTCTTTTGCTAACATAATTTTTTCCCTCTCTTCTTCTCTTAAAATAAAGTGACCTGTCTTTTTCTACTTCTCCATGTAGATTAGCTCTATGTATGTCTCTCTTAGTGTCCTCATTGTTGTCTAAG